>JAHDVE020004861.1:0-53752 GCA_022606495.2 Halesus radiatus
GATGTGCTGGTCATGCAAAAATAATCTCGGATAACGGGACACTGAAAAAATATTTTTCAAAATTTTTATGTAACTTCAATGATTTGTACCGACCACCAGAATGTTATATATTATATTTGATGATAATATAAAATTTTACTAATACATTTGTCACGTCATCAGTGGAAGCTTGAGGCCTATTGTTAGATCAAGGTCAGGTGCCTGTTGTCTACTGCCTACTGCCTAACTGATACACGATAGATTGGGTGAACACGTAATTATAGGTGGAGCTCACCTACTTCCTGGAGATTATCATATGATCAGTAGTTAGCTATTGTTTTTAGGCACGGAATTTATTATTGTTCTGACTTCGCACACACTACATTACTGCAGCTAGTGTGTCAATCAATGATGTTATTTATTGCATCATATTAAAATTCTCAAACGAAACAAAATGTATTAATTACACATATACAAATGTAATCCATGTTGGGTGATCTTAATAAATTAGGTGTCTACCTACCGGGTGTCTATTAGCCATGACACAAAATGACCTGTTGGTACCTTGTTAAGTTTTATAGTATTGTAGTTTATTTTATTTAAAAATATAATATAATTTACTATCGCAGTATCGTTCACTGTGGTTTCCCTTACCGAGGAATATATTTGTTGAGATTTAAGCTATGACGGCCTCCATGGTCGAGGGGTAAGGCTCTCAACTACGAATCCGAAGGTCGTGGGTTCAAATCCCGGCGTGCCCATGTAAATTTTATTTAATTAATTTGTGTTGTTTCACAATTAATTCATTTAAAAATAATATATAGTATATAGTATATTTGCGCATGTTGCAGAGTGGAAGATACTCTCAGTATCGCCCTGGTGAAAGACCACCATTCAGAATTGAAACGTTGCTTGAAATGGTTGTTAGCCGTGCTTGGTGACCAGATCTGAATAGCCCAGTGTTTACCCACCTCCTTCTTCCCCTTCTACTTCCCCTCCCCAATACCTTTAGCCTCACAACATTCCCCAATTGGGGATGCCATAGTCTCACTGGCTCCAGATGGTTGGGACTCTTGTGCGGTGTTCATATAAAAAGGTTGCAATATAATAATATTGTGTTTCAACTTGTATTATTTTGAATTCATGTAAGTTTTTTTAAATATTTTTTCTTTTCACCGTTATTACACGATAGCGTAGTGTAAAGTAAATCACAGAAATCCAAAGACAAAGAACGAGAAAACGTTTCCAAAACGTTGCTCATAATTTTAAAAATAAACGTGAATACGATGTGACAAATATAAGGAATATACATTATTCTCATTTAGTTCATTAAGACGCAATATGCAATAAATATGTTCCGTATTACTTAGAGTGAGGAAATCCGCAACTGTATAACCGCAGCAATGTTCCACGATTAAGAACTCGGTGCAATATTGCATTTGTCCTCCTATCAATAAACTTTATTGTTTCGAGCGCTATAATTTGTTTAGGTTTTCTTGCTTCATGTGTCAGCGGACTGCGACATTAAAACTAGGAAGTATTGTTACAGTTTCAAGGGAAATCTTACAACTTTTCCCGATGGAAAAATTTTATGTAATTACTTTTAATGGAAGGTCTAACCGCAGTTACAGTTTATTACGCATTCTGCTTGATATTCTTCAATAAACCCTTGGTTATGAATTTTTAAAAATAGTACCTGAAATGTGGGTAGTATATCTTTTCTAAGGCGTTTTTGCTTTATTAGTAAGATTTTATGGTCCTGCAAATTGGTAATTATAATAATTGTATGCAGCTCAATCAAGTGTTATTTCACCCCACGTATGCTATATCCACTTGGTTAACCTTACATTTACTTGTAACTTAGATAGATAAATATTTCACTTATACACTTCATCAAAAACATTTAAAAAATACCTCTATAATATGAGCAACCAAACTTTCAAAAAGAGATAATATTATTTCAAAAAGGTATTTATATAATCTATTGTTTTTAATCGAAACAGTCGCTCTTACTTTCAAAACTGAGCGATAGCTAAGTTTTAATAAAATACGCATAGATGAGTCAATAAAATTAATACATTTTTTTTGCTTGAGCGTTCATACCATGACTCTGGTAAGAGAATTTTAGATTAAGAAAAGGCTTTTAAAAATAAACCGAAATCATTTAGACTAGGTTTTTCCTATTGCAGTCCTGAAATTGGTTTGTATTGCGAAGTCAACCGCGACTGACTGCTTTGTAGGGAGGTGCGCACCCGATTTGACCCACTCTGAGCCTTACTGTCTTCAAAAGTCGATACGCTTAAGGTGGTTTTTGACATGCCAACGCGTTCCAGGTCCAATTTTGACTGCGAATCAACCTTATTGTGTTCGAAATCAAAGTGTCTTAAAGTGCTTTTTGCTCGCAGGTACCTTGTCTGAATCTCCGTCCAGACCGCATTAATCCTTATTGTGCAGGGAATTAAGGGGGTGTAAAGGTGATTTTTCCCTGCATACCCCACACTGAATTTCAAAATTTACCGTATTTCTATGATTATATACTTATAATGTTTTATTTTATTCTCGGAATGCATAAACCAACATTTAAAAAAATTTATTATCTAGCGCTTTTATTATAGTTTTACAGATAAGATTCAGAAATTAATACTTGACAGCACCTTTAAAAAGGCATCAGAGGCCTTCATTGTTTCTTCACAAATACTATGTTATTTTCCCGCTATTTGTTGAAAAAAAAAATTAAACGTGGTAACTTCTCTTACGAATTTCAAAAACTAATGGTCATGAAAAATAGATATGAGAGCTAAAACAAATTACGAAATAATAAAGACTTTTTCTAATAACCTACTGAAACATTATTCAATCTTGAGACTCGGTTTGGTTTTGACAGAAGCCATTAAGAACATGGGACGCATTATTAATCAACAAAAAATCATCCGTGCATTGCGGATATTAGCATTTTAATAATATTCTTACTCGCACAATCTCAGGATTGCGGAAGACTTGAGAGTTTGCGGTTGACAAATTAACCGTTTTTATACATTTTCGATTTCCTTTTCGTGAATTATTTTCAACAGCGAGAGGCAAAACACATTGTACACACAATTATTATAGACAAATCAGTTTAAAAATAAAAATATTCAAAAACGAAAATGCTTCAGACATGACGGTAGATTATACCCAAGAGATTTTTTACTTGAATTTTTTTTTCCCATGACAGCTCCTGTAATTTTTTTTATTTTTTGTTCGTTATTCTTTGTTCTCTGCTAAATTTGTTGGTATTGTTTTTTACTTATATTTTAAAGTGATTATGGTAGTTGGATCTAATATCATAAGAGCGCTAATCTACTAGGTTGAAAAACCATCTGACACACAATGTGTGTTCAGATCATAGATAATAAAAATATAGGGAGATATGGCATGGAAGTTAGCCGACTGTTACTAAGCTACAACCAAACTGCAAGGACTATAAAATCAGCGCCGGTGAACAATTGAAAGCTACGTATTTGGTGTGTAGGTAGACACAAAGGCAGGCGCTGCCCCGCTGTGCGCAGATGATATTTTCAGTAGTATGGGGGGACGATATTGGCGACACTTTTGTGCATCTAAAATGTTGTTTTTCACTTGTTTCTATAATCTATTGTTTAGATCCCCCATATAGCGTTAAACGCAGTTTAAAAAATTACCTACTTGGTCATACACTGACGAACATACTACACATTATAACTACCCTAACTAACCATGAACTTCAGCGTAAATATCATATTTTAGCTGGTTTACCTGAGTAAAACCAAGTATTTTCAAAGCATTCTTACCCCATTTGTTCAATGTGTATAACTTCAGAGCCAGGTTGAAACATAAAAATGCATCCTTCTGTACCATAAAAAGTGACATAATAACGCTTGACGAATCGGATCAGTTTACTGAGTGCACAATATTAAAATAAAAACATGAAATTTTAGCACGTTTAGAGTTCCGCAACATTGCTCGAAGATGGAATTAAATTACAATATTTAATTATTTCAAATTACAATACTTGATAACATTGTATGAAGCTATCAATTTGTGGTTGTACATTATAATCAAATGAAATTTTTTCATTTGATTACAATACTACACTTTTATTTTAAGCCATGCATGTGTAGAGAAGCGGAGTATACAAATTGCGATTACTTAAATATGTGTTGCAAAAATATTATGCTTGAAAAATATTACATGATAATTATACTGCATGTTTACAAGACCGAAAAACGATTATCGGATTGATGGTTTACATAATGGAAAAAAGGAGAGTACAAAGCAACAAGTTTTGAATTAGAAGTTATAATAAACATTGCATAGTATTAAAGTACAGTGTGAAGAACAGTACAGACATTTGTCGTAATTATTTATAATTTGTTTGGCATGTGGATGTTTTATTAAGTCCAGATATTTATGATTTGCTTATCAAGTTGATGGAAAAGAATAGAAAATCGAGTGAATACATCCAAAACCTTCGTCATTTACACTGCTATACTTGTTATCTTTCCGTCTCAAATAGGCAATTATTGATAATAAGTCTTTAAAAGTTTTGACGTCCCAAATGTACTACAGATATACACCGAAAATGTAGTGCTTTAATTTTTCAGATATACGGAACTTCCCACTAAATCACGTACTCATGATACTAGATCTAACCAAAATGACATAGAAAACATTCCTTGTTATAAAATCACTTTCAGACGAAGAAACTATGTATATTTTGCAAGAAAACTCCAAAACATCCTTCCCCCAGAATAACAAATAGAAAATTTTATTAAGTACAAGTCAAGAATAAAAGTCTGGATGAAAGAGGTCAATGAAACAACCTTCAAAACGTCTTAGAAGATGCACCCAATTACATAACATCATAGTAAATAAGTCTTGTCCGCCTCAGCACAGGACCCCCAATGAGGAGAACTAAGAAAAATACAAAAAGTTCAAATAGTTTACAAAATATAGTAACTAATATACGTACCATTTTGCATCTTAAACTTTATTCTGTAAACATTTTTAACTTGCACCTTATTTGCATAGTAACTAATAATTAAAAAAAATTACAACATTAAGAACGATCACTAATACAGGTTTGAAAGTACTTAAGTCACAAAACGTCAGTAGATCATGCATTGGTCTAAAGCTGATAATTTGTCAGTTAATTATTGAATAAAGGCGTTCTATAGGTGCGTTTAATGCATTCCACACTTTGCACCCAAGAAGGGCATCTATTGATACTCCTTCAGAATTCTACGCTGTAAGAGGAACGGCTGTGCTACCTGTTTCATACATAAATTAATTTTGAATTTGAAGCCAAAATACCAATCCAAACTGAATGATATATATATATTTTTTTAATTAAAGGTTTAGTAAATGTCTAGTACGGATGAAAAGTATTTTACTTATTTTTGTTTTAAATTTTAAAGTATGTACCATGAAAAAAAATCAATTTTCATAATTTTATACGCAATTCCGAAAATTATTTGCGGGTTTATTTTTATATAAACATAATTACTTAAATAAAAACGTTTTTTCGGTCGATATTTTAAATTATGTACGGCAAAGTTGTGTTCCAAAGTAAAATGATCGTTTTTAATTTAATTTAAAGTCCACCATAATGCTTGTTTTGTTATTTAAAAAAATATATTTTATATTTCATTATATTTTCAAAGAAGACGGCGTAAAACTTTTTTTAAATCAGCGTTAACCCCAAAATAATTGTTAAAAGTGCGTCTAAAATCGCTAAAAATCAATTCCTTTAATTGCCCATATTTCATAATGTAAAAAAAAAAAAATTACTTCTCATCCGCACTGGACGTTTACTATATTTTTATATTTTAAAAAAGAAAATTTGGTTTAGGTGTGTGTTTTGACCTCAAATCGAAAATTAAGTTTTGTATGAAAAGGGCCGCGCAGCCGTTCCTCTTTATTTGAAAGAGCTTCGCTCTTCACAGCCGACTCGATAAGTCTCCTTTGTCTAATATCATCGATCAATTTAAACTAATCAGCTCATACAATACGAGATTGAATGCGATGGGCCGAACGAAACAAGATTATTACAAGAATTCTGATAATCATTACAGAGTCGTTAGTTGTTGCGACATGCTGATGATTGATGGAACGATTTATCTATTGTGACCTGTGTGCTTTGACTGGTAGGGTTATGACAAAGACAAATTATATCACAATCTCACCATAATCCCTCAACAGTGGAAATGTAGTTTTTTTCACTAATCTGGAGCCATATAAACATGAGTCTTTTTGGTGATTCATAAACAATAGTTGTGATTTTTTTTAACATTAACTCCACACATAATGAAAATAATTTCCCTTAGGGCCAATGCCATCTTTGGAGATGCTGTGTGGATGATTTTTTAATGTAAGTAAGGAGAGGATGTTTTAGAAAGGAAAAAAAGTATGAGGGGATCAATGTGTCTAGGAGTGACCGACGTATGTATCCATCCATCCCACTATAGTGCAATGCGAAGGGTCTCTCTACATCGGCTTCAATATTCACGATGAACGCGTTATTGCTCAAAAAAGACTTCGAGGTGGTAGATCATTCAATGATTTCATTGAAATGTATAATAAGATTGACGATTATTTGTGACGGCGCGAGATATTTTTATTGGCGGTTTAATTAGTCTAAATAAAATTCGCGTTATTGGGCCATACTGTAAATACCTCGGATGGTGGAGTATAAAACTGGTTTGTTATGTTAGGAGATGCGTCACGCCAAATTTAAAAACGTATGCGGCTAAAGGGAAAGAAAAAGTATTTGGAAGGTATGCAGAAAGGTTGAACTGGTACATGACTCTCTTTTTTCGTACACACTACTTACTTCATTCACGTTACATACAAACTCCCTTGTTATTCCGACCCCTGAAATGTCCCTAACCAAGTATTTCAATCACTTAAAATTTGCCTATTTTCCTGAAACCTTTCCTACTGCTTCTTTTATCCATTAATGTATTATATCCTGACTACAGATAAGCATCCATTTATTAACATTGCTTGAAACGGCTTTTAGCCGTGTTTGGTGACCAGATCTGAATAGCCAGGTATTTCCCCACCCCCCCGGGAGAGAACCCCCTTCTACTCCCCCTCCCCAATACCTTCAGCCTCACAACATTCCACAATTGTGGATGCCATAGTCTCACTGGCTCCAAACGGTTGGGATCAGTTGGGACTCTTGTGCAGTATTCATATGAAAAAAAAACGCGAATAGCTTTGTATTTCTCCTGATTTCCTCATTCATGAAACGATCGTAGGTAATATACTTTTTTTTTTTAAATTTAAAGTAAATCAAATTTAATACTGTTATTATTAAGTTCTGCAAGTATTTTTAGTTTTTATTATTATGACAGCTGTTTCGGCGTTCAAGACCATTTTCAAACTGCGGTTAATCCACATTGTAACGACTTATTGTATGATTTTATTCACTTCCACACCATTCTAATTTGGACTGTTTTTTTTAAATAATGATTTATTATCGGTAAAACCGATTTATTTAGTATTCTCTATTCTATGAGGTTTTCACATTTATAATGTGTTTCCCCGTATTTAACTGATAATGTTATATATTGTTTTGATTACACATTTAAATAAATTAAATTGGGTTCTACGAATTAAACACAAAAACAATTAATACCCTTTCTACTGCATTCAGTTTACTTTCACCCTGCAGACAGTTCAACTCCGCAAAGCCATTTTGGATAATTGTCGTTTTGGAAACTTTAACAATGGACCATATTCGATCAATAATAACAGTTTTATTATTTATTTGCATGGCACCCCTTATTGACGGTGACTTATCGTCGAATGGTCGCTTCGTATTGTTCCATAAATGGTTCGACCTAGATGAATATCTTTAGTCATTTGAAAGTGATACATTTTGTTTGCGCAGAGATGCGTGTATAGTACAGCGTGCAATGTTGAAGTTCAACCGCATTCGCAGACTGCGGGTTCACGGCTGATCTGCATTGTTTATTCTGATATTATTATTAATAATAATACTTAATATTAACAGCGGAGCACACTAGGACCCAGTATCATCATGTGATTTAACGGTACAATAGAAAAGACAGCATAAATTGTAGGTATATACTCACATATATATATAATTTGTCTCTTTTTAAAACCTGTCTTTCAAGTTGGTATTGCAAAAAAGGTAAATCCCAAACTTAATAAATAAATTTGAGAATATTATTAAAAAAAATGTTATTTTAAATTTTATTTATTTATTAATATATTGATAGGTTGTAGGTAAGTACGTAATATATTCTACAAAAAATAATTTTAAAAAAACACAAGCCTATATTAAATGATTATTTGAAAAACATTTCAATTTTATTGCAATAATTTGTTTAATTTAGTTTGATTTACATAATACATATGTATATCCATTTGATTGTTTTCCTAATTTGGATTCCTGTGTTAGGGAATAATGTTACATGAATCTAAATGTAATTCGGAATATAGTGCTAAACGGCAAAAAGATATCAATGCACGCTCAAAAACCCGAAAGATGTATTAAAATTATAAATGCATATTATGTCGATGGTAAAATATTTATTTTTAATTAATAATTTATTTCATCTGTAAAATGTTAATGGGGCATTCGACTATTTGTGCGCAGGTCCTTAAAATATGTATAAAAATATGTTTAAAAACTACGAAAAGATAAATAAACATCTGGGAAGAATAGACTAGCATACTCTTTCTTAGAACCTTAAGTTCAAAGAAAACAAGAGTTGTTTTATTTCCCGTTAAAAAAAATAAATAATAAGTATTTATCTAATATTAATGATTGAAAATATTTGTTTAACATTATTTTAATACCCAAATATAGGGCAAAGCAACGCCTAGTACAAAGCAACACTTGTTTATGTTAACAACTTAGTGCACAGTGCATAGCCATTACCTGTTGTGACAGACTCGGCCCACGATTCAAGACAAAACGATAGATGTTAAACTAAAATATTAGAACACATTAGAAAACGATGTTAACAAGATTGCAGTTGAGTGGGTTCTAAAGACACTTAAGCCATGGGTTGTACAACAGACTGTACTTGTACATGGTACATGGAGCATGCGGTGATTAACATGAAAAATTACAAGAAGTTACTTTAAGCGACACCTTGGCAATTTGACCGTGAGTGTGACTCGATTAATGACTATTGTCCAATCATATAAATGACTGCACCTTGCCTTAACTCTTTCTGGATCTACAGAAGGTGGTTTGTAAAATAAACTAAATATACTGGCCCTTGAAAGGTTGGCTTGCAACATTATTTCAATTTTTAAGGAAGATGATAAGACGTAAGATTTAATTTAAAGTCGTTTTCACTATGCATAACTCGCCTTGAAAAGGAAGTATGTTGGTCCGATTGTTTGCCCTTCGTTCACTTGCCTTATATCAATAGGACAACCGTTCACCCCTTGAATTCTTGAAGAGGTTTTTTAAACTTTTTTCAAGTTATTTACAAGAAGACCTTTATTTGCACAGCGGTGAGCTCCATGGCTCTGCACCAACAAGTCTAGGAGAATTAAAATCTGAAAATTCCCATGTACTCGTATACCACGGTTTGTAGTGATATAACTCTGTTGCTATGTTTAATGACCAGGTGTGAATAGCCGAGCATATAATAAAATTCCCAAATTGAAAACAAAAACAAAAAATCACCGTTGTGATACGCATCAGAGTAATTGTACTCCTTTCAATAATTTTTTTTTTTGTCATATTAGGTCCGCCGGGTTGGTGGTATTCAGGGTAGGTATTTAATTATTTTCACGGATACCATTAATGTTGTTTTAACAGGTATAGAATTACATTTCGCATGTAAACCGATTTATACATGTGGCCGGATTACTACGTTTCCGTTTGAGAATTTTAAATTTTTGTATGGAGCAGGCTGCGCAGCCGTTCGATCTTTTGTAGAAAACTAGCTGAAGTACCAGAGGTTGCTTGGGGTTATTAATGGTTTGGAGGAAAGTTTTGAGGTTGTGATGTGCTACTCCTACTCCTATCCCTACCCCTACCCTACCTAGTTTTTATCTTATTTTAAATTAAAAATAGCCAAATTTTATCAAGAAGTACTAATAATTTGATTTAAGGGGTGGGGATGAGGAATTAGGGGTGGTTTTTAGAAATTCCATGTATATAGTGACCTTTCTCTTGTTTTGAAGGTCAACTGTGGAAAATTTCAAATTTCACACACCCACACATACTTATTAATTACATTATTAATGTTTTGTATTTAATTCGTAGAACTCGACGATTTAAAAAAAAAAAATTATGTAAATCAAATTTAATAGTGTTCTTATTAAGTTCTGCAAGTATTTTTTAGTATTTATTATTGTGACAGTTGTTTCGGAGTTCAGGGCCATTTTTAAACTGCGGTTAATCCACATTGTGACGGCATATTTATATGATTTTATTCACCTCACCCCATTCTAATTTGGACGGGTAATGATTTATTATCCGTAAAACTGATTTAGTCAGAAAATAATTCAAATTCTCCATTCCGAGAGGTTTTTACATGTATAATGTGTTTCCTCATATTTATCTGATAATATTTTCTTGATTGATTTATTTAAATGTGTTACATTGTTTTGATAATGCGAACATTCTGAGAAGCGATGAATATATAATTTTCCTTACTTTATTAATTAATGTTACATTAGGATCATTCGTTATCATCATATAAAAAAGTCACCATATAAACAAGTCGTCACAATTGCCTTGAACGCCGAAACAGCTGTCACAATAATAAAAACTAAAAGTACTTGGAGAACTTAGTAATAACATTATTAAATTTGATTTACATTAAATTTAAAAAAAAAACCCACACTCTTATTTATATGTATAGATTGGACCATGTTCATGATTTAGTAACAACCAATTGACAAAAAGTTTATAATAGCGATGCATTTATCGATACATGCGGGGTACATTAGGGTGTACCCGAAAATTTTAACTAGTGTTTCTTGAATTTACTTGGAGTGAAAAATGTAGTTTCAATTTGGTTTCCGCTGACATTTTTTTTGCGAATAATACTCAAATCAGCTCAGAAATAATTGGTTTAAGGTTAACGGGTACATCCTGTATATTTAGTAGCAGCACTATCTTTTCATGGTAGAAGAAAACCGCACAGTTAATTCCATTCCAGGGTTTTCTCTTTCAGAGTGTGTGGCATTTAAGCTTTATTTAATGCCAATTAAAACGTAGATTAAGCGAAATAGATGACTATTCAAAATGTTGCAATTTAATCTTCATTAGTCGAACGTATTTTGCCAAGTCGTTCTGCGTCATTAAGTTAATGCACGTATTAAATGTGTATCAAATATCGAGAGTAATTTAATGGCTTCAAATGGTTTGCAACGGAATAGTATTTACCTTTGATAACGATAATGAGTCCCGCAACTGTGATGAAATGCGAGATCCAATTATTTTAGTACAGTCCAGGTATCTACCCACTTCTAAATAGATCTAAAAATAGGTGACGATGCATTATGCATAGGCTAAGTTATATTCTGAACAAGCTTTCATGTCCGAAATAAGCATGTGTAAGGTTTTGAATACTGCCCTCAAAAATAAAAACACAGAATCTTCGGGAATTTTAAGGGATGGGCACATCTCATTTCACAAAAAGATAAATAAAATACAAAATTCCAGTGGATCTTTCAGGGTGCAACTAACAGTCCATACAATAGTTGTGGATACCCAAAAAATAAAATGGATAAAGAAAACATAATAATTTATTAAAATCGAAGGTCAACATTGCTGCAGTGCTTCAAGAAGTTCTGCAGCGAATGGTTACTGACTGCATAGTCAGACGCACTAAATCATTGATAAATAATGAAATTCATGCTTGTGTTTATATTTATATTTCGCAATTTTAATTTTATTTTATTCAAGTGTAGAGATTTTATGTAAGATATGTAGCTTTAATTTCATCTAATTTCTATACACACTACTGAAAACCAGCTGCACTCCTAGCTCACTATGTATAGCTGACCTTTTTTTAAAATTGCTAAAATTACATAATATTTAAAAAATAAAATATGTAAAATAACTTATGGACGAATAAATGTTTTTTTAAATCATTTTAAAGATCGTTTATCATTTTCAAATATTTATGTAAGTAGTGAAAATAAATACACCAATTTCCAGTCAAAACAATGAAGACGAAGTTATTAACACGTGTAGATCGACTATAAATCTATTTGAGGGAGATTTATGGTATCAATGAAGCTACGTAACTCGAGGCTCAAGTGCGTGGTTATTTGACATTTTTTCTGATGCGCGATTAAAAAATTGAAATTAAAATGTTTTTTCTCTAATCTAATTCGTAACAACCTACTGCAATGGCGGAAAAAAATAATGTAGAAGATTTCATGACACTTTGTGTATCACTTTGCGCATTCTAGATATATCAATCAATGAGACAATGTCTGGTTATCTGTAGTAATTTTTTGCTATTTTTTTTAATAAGCTTATGTCTAGGATTATTGATCAATTGGCGATCGTTTTAAAATATTTGAATACATTTTTTTTATCAATTTCTGTACCTACCTTTAGTTTGTGTTTATTATTAATGGAACACACTGGAACAATAAATTAATAAATATTTGGTCCAGTTATGATTTATCAGGTTTTCACGGCCATTGCTCGTAGACATGCTTTATTTAACGTTATCTAACCGTCTGCGCCTTTGAGGAAATAAATTGGTCAGATTATTTTGCTGAGGGGAGTGGTCCATTGTCCGTGATCGGGTGATGTTGAATTTTTGTAAATTTATTTGCTACTTTAACATTTCACTTTACCTCCATATTATTGTGATAATTTAAAAATAAACAACGGTATTTATCCAAGGCACACATTTTCGCCCTATTGCCTACAGACCTTATGATGACCTACATAAGTACCTACATGCTAACGAAATGTTTTCTGAAAAAAAAACATAAATATATATTAGTATAATGTATGTACATTTACAAAGTAGGTGCATTGAATTTAAAGTCTATTAGTTTAGAAAACACAGCGGTGTCATTGTGTGTGTTTTTACCTACTTTCACCTTTTTGTTTTTTTTTTAAATTAAAATCAATTACACAAGAAAAGATTTGTAGAATTCCAAGACGAATGGTAATTTATTATAAATAAAACTGTTTATAGGATTGCAATGATTGGGTGGAAAAAAGTTTGTATTTTTTTTTACAAACAAGTCTCCCATAAAAGTAATTGCTTCCATTTGTTTAACCCAAGGATGCATTAGCCGGGTCAGGGATTTAGTCTCTCCATTATTGCATTCATTGAGGCCAATGCAACAGCACTTTACTCTCACACAATGCCTCTGAAGCTGTAAGCAGTGTGTATTTGAGTTGAAAGCTTTATCACCGTGAAAAAATCAAAAATAAGGCATGGAAAGCTACATAACGAAGAACATGTATTTTTTTTTAATAAAATTAGTAGGTAATATCTTAACACACGAATATTTGAAATACGCCATTAAAATCTGCTTGCATTAAAAATTGTTATTAGCCGTAATTTTTATCAGTAATTCGGCAAAAAATCTTTGGTTAAATACGTCATTTGTGGTATTCAGATAATGTTGACATGGTACGATACAAGTACAATACAATATAATAAAGGAATAGTGAATTAAGTAAATATTTAGTGCCATCTATATGCTTAAAACTATAATAAAATAGTGTCATAACCCACAACTGATGAGAAACGACTATAAGTGTTTGATTCGTCTTGTTTGCACTAGTGCCAAAATTAATGACAAGTATTTATTAGTTCATTATTGGATTACCTTTGTGGTGCCTCACCCAATAAACAAAACTATAACATTTGTTCACATTCATCAAGTCCAGATTTTTTTGCAATTTTACAAACAACGAGCTGCAAATATTAATCATGATAAAGTGATTTATTTGAACGTGTATTTAAAAATTGAACCAATGATTAAAAATAATTGTTGAAGAGATTCATAAAAAGGCGGCAAAAATCACGCCGGTTTAATAATACATGGATACAAAAAAACCTGATCTAAAAATATTTTTTCTAATTCGAAGCTTTGGCATGTTCCTATTAATAAATTCATGAGTGTGCGATATGTTGGACTTAATTCGTGAAATAGCTTTTGATAGTACGACATTCCGTCATGCGCAATCTTGATCTGCATAGCTTCATAATTACGTATAGTGTGACTTGTTCATTGCGGAAACAATAGGAACGTTGTTAAAAAACTGCACC
Source organism: Halesus radiatus (assembly GCA_022606495.2). NCBI lineage: Eukaryota > Metazoa > Arthropoda > Insecta > Trichoptera > Limnephilidae > Halesus > Halesus radiatus. The sequence continues at coordinate 14,253 of JAHDVE020004861.1, forward strand.
CTATGGTGTCATACGATGCAATGTGACTCGTAGCTACAGGAAAAAAGTCTATTCTGACTAGGCTAACAGTAAAATACTTTTCCTGTGGGGATAACAGAGTTATACCCTGAAATAAGTTTAAGCCTTTATAAGGCTTTCTCGCGCTCCCTCGTTTGTAAGGAGCTGTTTTGCCGATCACTGCGATTGTTTTTATAACATTTTATTGATATTCATATCTGGTGATTAAAGGGGGTCTCTAAAAAATCCAAACAATGTATTCTGCTACCGCAAGAAATGCTAGTATTGATTTATCTGTTAATTCTACACGGTTACTTGGGAAAATGTACAAGGTTTTTAATGTCCTATGTTATATATGAAATACACACTGGAGTTTTAGGTTGATTGTTAAAAAATACCCTCATTTGTTTTCAAATTGCACAGATTTTTAGACATTTTTTCATCTATTTCATAGAATTTAAAATATTGCAGTTTAAGTATTTTCGTCTTTGGAAACCTTAGACATTTTCCTAACTATCCGTATAGAATTAAGAGATACGATATTTGTTTTATTTGTTACGTTAGCAATCTGCAAAGTGACGCTTAGCGCTTTATTTGGGTGTTCGTCCTTAAACATAGCTTTTTCCATATCCATCAATTTTTCGTTTCTGAATGATTGTCTTTCACCTTCACCAGAGAGATACCAATAGTATATCGATGCCAAGAGGATTTCAGTTCCAATATTTGAGAACTTCCCGTTCTGCAACTGAAAATGTCGTCAGACACATACCATACAAACAATCGAGAAGTTTAGTTACAAGTGTTACACGCGTATTTCTAGAAGTAGACATAGGACGAATATGATGAGTCGAAGATTCAAACATCTTAGCTACAGAAATGCTCCAGTTCCAGAGCAGCCCACGCTCTCTAGTATTTCAACTATTAGATAGAGGAGAATAATGATACAATTGTTTTTTATTACCTAACCTTGATCAATAAAGAATCGTGCAGATGAATGCGGATGACAGACTCACATATGTACGAGCTCACTTTACTATTGTATTAATTATTCGCAGGCTATATGTTTGGCGTCATTGATCAAACAACCTAAAAGATTTCACATGCACACTACGGTGGTTAAACAGTGTGCACCATTTTTTTTCGTCTTTGATAAAAATTAATTTGAATCGTAAAAGGTGGATATTGAGCAACCGACATTGCGAATATTTGCCTTCAGCGTATTTTAAGAGATTGTATTTTTGATTCCCGCTGCATCTCAAGCAGATTACATAGATAAAGCGTTCCTCATTTCAATTATAGTCGCCCCAAATAGACTGTTAAATTTAATGGACTAAAATATTTTGAAAGCTGCTATAAATTAAGAACATTGATGGAATCAATTTCAATGGATTTATTTTTGCCCTAGGGGAAGAAAAGTTCGAGCGGAAAACACAAATTTAAAGCGTGCTGGTTTGCTTTGCAAATGAAAATTTGAAGAACATTATCCAAGAGTGCTACCAATGTCTTTCGGATTACCAAAGCAAATTACTTCCTTTACGATGTTCAAAGGATTTTTATATGAAAAGAGGTAATAAGGTTTTTTTTTTCTTTTGGACTCCAAGTCCCGTCAGGCAGGAAGCGTACCAAAATGAATAGAATACTGTAAATCGTAGTTTATTAACGTTTAAAAGAGGGAGAGGTACTTTCGTATTAATGGCCCATGCACCGTCTGTAATATTATAAATAAATTCTTATTTTATATCAGGTGGGTACAAAATTATTATGATTTTTTTTTGTTATTCAAATTATTTTTAATCACTGAAGAAAATAATATCAAAGACTTTTTACGATAAATAAAGACAAAGAAAATAAAACGATAACTCTCAATTAATTGAGGATAATGTAAATAATTCTAAATGGCAATTGATATCGATAAAAATTACGAAATTTAATTAGGTCTCAATAGCTCCATTGGTAGATACGTTGGTCCGGTAAAGAATCTGGGTTCAAGTCACAGCTGCGAGTGTTTTCTTTTTTATTTTATGCGTCTTTTTCTGTTTCAAATTTTCGTGAGCTGTTAATATTATTTTCTCCAATGATTAAATATTACAATAGGCTTCAATAGGGTATTCCTGGTAAACTGAAATATTGCATTGTTTTTCTTAATTACACTAATTAATATTTTAAATGAAAAACAGTAGTAATCAAATATTTAAAAAAAAAACTTATTATAATATAACTTCATTATTTATTAATTTTTTTTTGAGTTTAACTCGTAGAACACCATTTAATTTTTTTTTTATTTAATGTAAATCAAATTTAATGATGTTATTATTAAGTACTGCACGCATTTTTAGTTTTTATTATTGTGACAGCTGTTTCGGCATTCTAGGCCATTTTCAAACTGCGGTTAATCCACATTGAATCATAAAATCATATAAATAAGTCGTCACAATGTGGATTAACCGCAGTTTGAAAATGGCCTTGAATGCTGAAAAAAGTGTCACAATAATAAAAACTAAAAATACTCGTAGAACTTAATAATAAGATTATTAAATTTGGCTTACATTAAATAAAAAAATAAAAAACTTCATTTATAATATTATTAATATAAATTTTAATAATATGCTATATTCCCTATTTGAATTATAATAATAATAAAAATAATTGTTTTTTTTATATTTGTAATACGAAATAATATCTTACTTTAATCACTTTTTTTAAAAATTTGTTCTATTTTATTATTATTTGTCTATATATTACTTTTAGTAGGTAAATTGTTTATCTTGAAGGAAGAAGCATAGCACCTGAAACATATAGATATTTACGTATTTAATACAGTGGTTTTAATAAAAGAATTATTATTAATTTAATGAAAAATGGTGTTATTTAAATTGCTTTATTATATTTATAGCATACGAGACTGAATTTTTAATACCGATATTAATTTACGTATAAATATAAATACGATGTATTGCAGGTTATGTTTCAACCCGAAAATTTCAAGGTTAAATCCTGCACTTTAAATATGGAACTCGTATCACTAGAATCGTATCTTTTACATGTTTTACGATTGTTATATCAATTTCCAGTAAACTAATCATTAGAGAATACAAAATCGTAAATATTGCATAAATAACCATTCAAACGATACATTTTATAGTTAACATTCTTCTGAAGCTATTTTGATATCTCATCGCAATATCGTGATTTTTTGCGACGTGTGCTGCTGATACGTATCAACCAACAAGTATCCTGCAGCTCTATAGCCAACACCATACGAATATTATGATTGTTACTAATCTGGATCAAATATGGTTTAGCCGGTGAACTGGTGACCTTCCTTGAGTGACTAGCTCACTGGTCACGACTTGGTGTCGGGTTGCAATATAAAATTACATTGGTAACTCATGAGTACATACACAGAATGACCTGACAAATTTAAAATATTTTTGATTGGGCAAAACCCCAGTTGTTGCCTTGAGTTTAATGGCCTTTTGATATTATAAGGTAAGGTTTTGTTGTTATCTTCATAAAAAGATTTATTTAATCGTATTATGTGATCAACCGTGAATTTTTTCATTCTTCAGATAATACTCGTACATATTTTTTTTAAAACATACCAGACAACAAACCTATTTCGCAAGTAGTTCATTGAAAGTTTCGGCTGCATGCATAACTATCATAAAAAGTTTTTTGTCACTTAAAAATGCCCCATTAAAACGAAGGATTTAGTAGGTTTTAGGCGTCGGGGTTAACGACACGGAATGTGCAGAATTAAATGAAATAATAAATTACATTACGGGAGGACTATAAGATTTTCAAAACCAGTGTTCACAAACCTATAAAATGTTTCCTTAAATGTGATTGTTCAATCACTAACTTAATTCAATAATTGTTGTAAAATAACTCCAACCACTTTAAATACATATTAATGAATCACTTTATTTTAATGACTATTTCAATGATAAATATCAAAACACTTTTTATCCTGATGAACGAACCTTTGGTTTTGAAACATATTTATATGATGATTAACAAAGAATTTTTTACTTTCTTTATTAAAAAACATATAACATAATTGTGTGTAAAATGCATTAAGTGACTCACTTTGTATTTGGAAAAGCATTTTTTTGACAAACCTACTGAAATGGAATGAGTACACAAGTATTTGTACATAAGAATATTGTAAAATGATTTTAGGATGGTAACAGAGAATGGAATGATTTTCAGATAAATAAGATTATGCTTTGTATAGGTTCTTCATTCCCCCTTGATGCACACAATATCAAAAGATCTCGATCGGCATCCACCTTGTACTAGATTTATGATCTGAATCCGGCGTCAGAGATGTTATCTTTGACCTCCACTTCCTGATATAATTCCAGACGTATTAGCATGACTCCACAATTTTATTTAGAAATACAAGTAATTTGCACATGTACATTATGATTTTTTAATTGAACTCGCCGCATATTGTAAGCGTGTTAAATCCATATTGTTGAACAAACACGATGCCAGTCACATCCTACATCCAATTTCACACTAAACAAGTGAGTTAAAGCGTAATTCACTAAGTTATAAATTATCACTGGTGTAGTCTATTGAGAATTCACATTAACGAAGAATTAGCGGGCATAAATCAGTGTCGGGTCAATTACCCCTGTCCAAAACGCGTTCCCACACCCTCTGTCCGCATTATTTCGTTTATTCGTGACCGGACAAAAACCCAAATCAATTAATCAAAATTCCTAGGGGTGCTAATCGTACGTTTTGGATTGTTTTGTACAATAAACTCATTCTGGTGTATGCTATGAATAAATATCTTGTAAAGGGACATGCGTCAAAGAACCCTAACCCAACAAAGATTATTTCCAAATTAAAGTGCCCACAGACTACCGTTTTCATCCGTACTAACTGAAGCCTCGGCGTTGAAAGGTTCGGCTGTGCGATCGTCCTTTCCTTACCATGTAATGAAACATACATTGCTTATCTCGGTCAAGCTAATTGTTCGATCCCTTAACAAGTGTTTTCTTAAAAAACGGTGGACATGTCTGATACGTGTGGCGGCTTTATATGTGTTTTAGTTATGATTAATGATTTCCGTGTCTTTTTTAGACATAAATTTATGTGTGGCTAAAGAAGATTTAAAAAAAAATATCGTTGACATGATTGCATCAAAGTTAAAAGCTCTCCCCAAACACTGGATGCAGACGACTTATTTTTATTTTAATGTTTCTAATTATTATTTCATTAAAATCTATTTTTTGCATTGCAAAAGCGATACAATAATACGTACAAATATTGTCCCAATTTGTGTCGTACCATTCTGTTACATGCAAGCTTTTCTCTGTCTCACTGTTCCATTGTTTTGTTTTATATTTTGTCTCCTTCTTATCATATTTTTAATATTTCACCTATATATATATATACTCACTATGTATTTTTGTTAAGTTTTAAATTTTACCCCGACGTAGCTTGTAATAAGCGAAACCGGTTTGTGATGTATTTAAAATGCTATGTTTAAAATTAGTGGTTGCATAATTATATAAGATATAGGTAAATTATTCGTGCTTAAACTCGTAGGTCATGCGGAAAATATCCACATTTCCTGTAAGGCAGTTAATTAACCTAGTAAGTCTTCCCATGCGCATAATTATTGAAAAGTTAGTTTTGCACCTGGGAAGAAAAAAAGCCTGTGTTGGCGGCCTCGCGTAAAATTATCAGGGACAGAATCCTTTTTAAGCCAGGATGTCAGGTATTAATAATACACCAACCAGGAGTTTATGAGCCATGAGCAGTAATGCTATATCCCTCCCTGAACTAACCCTTCAGATGAACAGCTTTCCCGAGATGAATGCTGTTTTGTTTTGTTAACATAATTATCTTATTAAGCCAGTGATTCAGCTTTAATTAACATTATGTCTTCTATTAATATAAGAAAAAAGTATTAGAGAAAAGAAAAAAGATGCACATTTAGTTTTCGTCACTGAATCTTAAGGCCGATTTACACTTTGATTTGTAGCAAGTGATGAGGGATAAGTGTAAAATCAGGAGAAACACCACCCAATTATAAAATAATGGGTGGCGTTTCTCCTAGTTTTTACACATTTAATCACTAATCTCTTTTACTACTGATCAAAGTGTACCCAAATATCAAGCCTTTACTATCTAAATAATTATTACCGTTACTCCAAATACCAAATTTTTCTTTGTTACCATTTTAACATGTATAATTTCAGAATATGACTTTGAAAACCAGTAGAATATACTCCTCTATGGAGAAATCTTTATTCATTGGTTCGGTCACTTGACACATTGTTTGCGCTATGGCCGCTATTAAACCAGGATACACAAAAATATGACCACTACAAATCACTACATGTGAAGTCAGCGCATTTTAAGTTGGCTCTTTATAGATTGAAAACCTAATTGGTTTAATATTTTACAGGTAATCGATTAAATATTAACGTGTAAGTGGCCGAATGATCAGAAGTTATCGGTGCTAATGTTCTGCGTGTACAAAAAATTACTTAAAATTAAATTGAACAAGTTGATTGAAGGAACCGAAAACGAAATGATTTACTCATTTTGTAAAGTGATAATACTATACTGAGATACAACGAGTCACTAATAAACTAAAACGTTAATATGATTTATGTAATAGTTACTGAGGCAATTCAAATTGATACACGACGATTAGCAATCTTAAACTTCACATTCCTCCTGAAATGCTAAATTGATCAAATTTATCGAAGGTGAAATTAATCAATTTAGTGTTTTACCCAAAAAAGGTTATTATGGCAGATGATCTACCGATTGTTTTAATTTTTCATTATCTTTGGTATGATGCTTTTTTATTCAATTTCAAAACATTCACAGTGTAATTTACGCCATCATAAAGGCGTAGGCAACTACTTAAAATTTAATGCTCAATAGCAAAAATATTAAATTTCCCAATTTGGCAGGGTTTTTTATAAGAAAGTGTATCTCAAATCTTAATGCACTTGCTAAACTGCTGATAGAAAGTCTATTTCTTCTACGATGAAAATATTTATGTTATCAATTTTGTGAAATTAATAGATTTATCTGAAAGATGTATTCGGGATTATTTTCATAATATGTTACTAAACACCCCCCTTTTAGCATACATTTTTTTTTATTCCATCGTGAGTGAATTAAATAATTTCAACAGTTAAATCACGAACACGGCCTGGTAGCCTACAAAATAATATAGTTCGTTGTGTCGTAAGGCAACCGACTAAAACACCTTCCGCTAAAGTTCACCCACCAAATATTCATCTTAAGGGGAACGGTTGTGGTGCCTGTTTCATACAAAGCAGAATTTTGGATTGGAGGCTAAAATACCCATCCAAATGGAATGATCTATTTTTTTAATTAAAGGTTTAGTAAATATCTAGTAAGGATGAGAAGTATTTTATTTTTTTGTTTTAATTTAAGTATGTGCCATGAAAAAAAAACAATTTTCATAATTTAAGAGGCGGCTTTGAAAATTATTTGCGGATTTATCGTACTTTTTAAAAAATATATCACATTTGCTATATAATCACGATTACATAAATAAAAATATAAAAATAAAATATTTAAAAAAAAAGGTTTTTTCGGGTCGATATTTTAAATTCCGTATGGAAAATTTGTGCTCCACCCTCAATTGGTCGTTTTTAATTTAATTTAAAGTCCACCAGAATGCTTATTTTAATATTTCAAAAATAAAATTAATTTAATATTTCATTATGTTTTCAAAGCAGATTGGTAAAAACTTTTAGTTAAATCACCGTTAGCCCCAAATAATTGTTAAAGATCCCTCTAAAATCGCGAAAAATCAATTCCTTTAATGGTCGATATTTCATAATGTAAAACAAAAATAAATAAAATACTTCTCATCCATATTAGATATTTACTAAACATTTAATTAAAAAAATATTTCATTCAGTTTGGATGGGTATTTTGGCCTCTAATCCAAAATTCAGTTTTGTATGAAACAGGCACCGCAGCCGTTCCCCTTAAAATGAATTTATTTTGAATCTTTTGTATGATATTTTTATAATCAACAAATCAGATATGTTTAAAAACTGAACCGTGTTGTAACTACAAACTTTTTTATTTTTCTTTATTTTTTATTATTTTTATTATTATTTTTTTTTATATATATTTTTTTATAGAAAGCTATCACTTTGTGGTTAGAAACAAAGTTATTGTTTTATTTTAATTTAATGTTAGATCAAATTAGATTAGTTACAACATAGGTTCCCCAAGCTTTAACAATTTATTATCTATGAAAAATTTAAAAAATAGATGCATAAGTAAATCATATTTGGCGTATTTTATAATTAATACACAGTAATTAAAAATGATATTTCAATACTCTGTATTTAACTCACGATGATAATAGTTACTATGACCTAAATATTTTATGCAAAACTGCTGTGAAAAATTCTTAACGCCAGAGATCTCCATTTGAGAGTTTTTACTGCTTAAAACTCAGGACAAACATTGTTTTATGATTTGTAATAACGGTTTATTTCATTTTACAATCAATACATATATTATATCGATCTCCGTGAAAATAGTTCATTGCGATATCCACGATAATTACACATAATATGTGTAATATAATAATTTAATGTATTTTATTCGCCGAAGCGTTCATTGTTCTAAGATTTATACTGATTGCCGAGTATGTGGCCATTAAGTTACGTTCGTTCAGCTTGACCTTCTACGTGTAATTTGCCTACATATTGCTCACGAATTATGCGTTAGTCCCATAAAGCAAAACGTTTTTACCTTATGAAGTTATTTCGCGGACTGAGAGTTATTTCACGTATAACCCACACGTATGCGTATTTGGAAAATCCTTTTTTGCGAATAAAAAGGTTGATATATCGTCGTCAACGGAAAAATACCTCGCATGTGTCAAAATTGTAAATTGTTCAAAAAGAACAAAAAACTTCTTTTATTTCAGTTATGGGATTGTTTTTCAAAATAAAAATAATCGTTTTGTAGTTTTAGATAAAGCAAGGTATGTTCACAAATAAAACCTTAAAAATTACATTAGATATATAAAAATTGTGATTTTTCTAATATTTATAAATGAATTTAATAGTATTCTATATATATATTCCTGACGAAGAAAGCATCGCTTTAGAAACATGTTGATATGTGGTGATACATTAATAAAGTGGTGAATACAATGCAATTTTTAATACATTTATTAATAATGACGCCACAAACTGAATACCAATCTTTTGAATAAATTATTACAAATATTTGACTAGTTTTCGTGGACATGGGAGGTACTTTCCTGTTGTCGACGATATTTAATTAGATTATTTTCTTAACAATGGGCCACTTGTATAGTGATTCCAATTTTTTTTTCATTTCAAAAAGGATTTCGAAGACATCGGCTATTTTTTATAAAAATGGAGAAATTCATTCCAATGAATTTTCGAAAGCCATTTAGTGGCTCATTACCTGTCTAATTCGAAAATTTTCTGACGATCGTAGTAAATATTTCTGAAACGAATGTCTATCAAGCAATCAATTAAAATAACACAATAAGCTTTAACCATTTAATACAATACATTTGATTATAAAATGAGTTTGTACTATCGGCGTGACTTATTGGGTTGAAGTTTTAATTAGAATTTTTAAGTGTATGTATAATTTTATGCAACTATGTACAGAATATGTTCTTTTTTCACTTATTATTTGAAACAAACAGATTATATATAATAAATATCCGGTTCGATTTTTTTCCATTTCATTGACATGGTAATGACATACATACACGAGTAGCCAGGTACGTGAAATAATGAAGGTGAGCTAAGAATGGGTGTTTTGGTTTTAGCATTACATTACGCGTACATTTTCAGAAGTTTAATGAATATGCGATTGTTGTTCAGGTAAAAAAACAGACAATAATCGAAATATTATATTATTACGACAAATACATTTTAAATTCACTTGGAATCCATGTGAGTTTCGGAATTGAAAATAAAATTCATTAAATGAAGGCAAAGTATTTTTTCAGATTTACGCACTTACTTGTAATCAAAGGCATTATTTTTAATGCTTGGGAAGACTTGAACTTGAAAACATTTCAAGGGAAATGATGAAAAATGTGTTATTCAATCACATATGGCTTATCAAGCTTAATCTAATTTGGTGCAAATTTGGTTTTGGATTTGGAACATAAAAATATGACAAAAGTGTGAACGGAAGATGTAGAAAATATCATTAATTTATTATAAGGTACATTGTAAACAATTTTAATATTCAGTTTTACGAACTGAACATATCTAATGTCATTTCAAGTAACGAATCGATTTTGAACGGTGTGCTCTAACCAGGGAGACAATGAGAGAATTTTCCATTCTTGAACGAGATGCAAATTTGATTTATTTTATTATGAACAACTTTATTTCAACTTAAAAATAAACCAATGAAATTTTATTTGAATTCACCATGGACAGAACCAAAGAGCTTCCTGCTATGTAACAGAGAACAAAATAATCTTAATAAAGTATTTAAAAATATTTCCATAACAAAAAAATAAAAAAAATATTTAACATTTTCACTCACAAAATGATTTTCGAACTAATTTTCTTTTTAGCACCTCTTTTTTATTATATCAGTGAATAATTGCGGCTAGCAAAGTAGATATAATTTCCTATGATGCCGGCAGTCATTAGTGCTGAGTAAATTTGTACCGGTACGCGGTGGGGGCAGCACCCCCCGGACTTTATTACGAAAGTGGGAGGAATCCAAGCAACTTCTACTGAACCCCTCCGTACTAATGGCTCCGTGATGTTTCAAGAGTCTAAGTGTAAAATTTCACTTAAATTATTCTCAAATTCATAACAATGTAGGTACTTTTTCGTATTGTGCCGTGTTTCTGAAAGCCGTAATTTGAGTTTATGTTTTAAGTAATGCTTCCTTTTACATATCATATTATATAAACGCTGATTTTATTTATACGGTAAATTCGGTTTTGAACGCTAATTCTACAAGGAAATTGTTCTTATTATGTCTGAAAAATGCTTTCACGTAATAATTCAATATAATCATTTGAGATTTTAAATGGTATACTCGTACTTGTGTAGCTAGCATTGCATTATTCAACATGGCGGGTTATATTTTAATATCTCACGCTAGAACGTTTGCTTATTTAATTTAATCATTATCGAAGAATGCGATCACTTTGTGACTTGACATTATATTTAAATTTTAAAAAAATCTTTGTTTTAAACCATTTTATTATATTTATGTATTTATCGAGCGGTTTTGGTTTGTATCAACCTTCCTGAGGACGGTTGAGAAAGGTTGAGAGATCCACTGAAACTGGTCAATAAAGTATTTAAGAACAAAGATTTTTAAAATTTAAATATTTAAAAAAAAAAATCTATCACATAGGTCAGTGGCTGAGTTGGCATCGCGTTTGGGTCTCACCCAGGCGTCGTGAGTTTAATTCCTAGGCTGGCTAAGTACTCCATTACGACACAAGCAAAAACTTCCGCTTACTGCGATGGTAGTAGGAGATTTTCAAAAATTGTCAGGTTATTCGTAATCCGGGAATATTTGTCTTTCTTAAAAAAAAAAGGTTTTATTACATAAAGGAAGTTAAGAAGTTATTAATTGTTTTTGTGTTTAATTCGTAGAACTCTAATTAATTTTTTTTGAAAATTTAACGTAAATCAAATTTAATAATGTTATTATTAAGTTCTGCAAGTATTTTTAGTTGTTATTATTGTGACAGCTGTTTCGGCGTTTAAGGCCATTTTCAAACTGAAAAAAAAGTGAAGAAGTTATCGAACAAATTTGAAAAGGAGATTCCCCTTAGATTGTTGGAAAGAGAGCGATAAATACAATATTATAAAAGATGAAGATGAATACAAAAGGTAGGTTTAGGAGTTCCTCCTAATCGTGATATAAAATAGATGCTTTTGTAATATTAGCGGTCCTATGACATTCTCCCCATAACAGTAAATATGATAATTGGTTCTAACAGCATCTGATGCCTCTAAATTTTAACTCTTAACTCTTAGGAAAACTTCAAATAAAAAATACGCAGGTAAAGTACTTGATATGATACTCCACCTTTTCAAGCAACAATCGATACATTTTTCTTACAAAATCGAAATTTCAAGCAAAAGAATATGCACATAAACTTTTAACGGAATTGAAAACCGGTACAACCCATTTTAGCATGGATTAATGTAATATTTTGTAATCCTTTCAACGTAATTTTGTTAGAATGGAAGAAGAGAAACTTCCAATTTATTGAACGGCTTCCTTCATTGTATTCATCGACCAACAATACAACTAAATATGGTTTCTCAAAAAGTAGCGTGGCCGGTGGCAACTTAACACATTCGTGTTACAAAATAATCAATGACTTTATTCTTGCAGGCTGCAGGGCAATACTTAACTCAACAAGTTGATTATTTATCAAGCAATAGGTGATAAAAATGAGGTCATAAACCAAAATCTCAAGGTAAGGCGGGTCGTTTGATCAAAATGCATTCCCCCTGCACAAACAGTATCAAAAGTTACCCCGCAAAATTTATTAACAATAACGCGAAGGTTGCAATTTTGTACGCTCCGTTTTATCGAATAAAAATCAATATTTCGATTCAAATGACCCCGAAACAGATCGGTAGCGTTTCATGTAATAATAGACACCAGAGATATAATGGTTACCTACGTTATTTATTTCCAAAATTACCCATGGTTAGATTGTAAATTATTGATTTTTAAACCATCATTAGAAAACTGTGGGTGTGTTATTACAAATTATACATAATTTTAGCATCGCATTATAATATGCAGCACTCAAGGTGTCAAATAAAAAAAAAACTCATCGGATTTAATGTAATTATTAACAATCCATAAACGTTCTCTTGTACCTCGTTTTCACCGATATTAAATTGAGACTTTTCGAACTAGAGCAGTGTTGCTGAACCAAGTAGTTTATTATAATAGATATATTAACAGCTCATTATACGGTGAGATTTTACGATACACCATTCATAATAACATATTATGATAATAATACAGTAATCACGCCGTAGGTGTTGATGGGGAGGATAAAGTACCAACAAATATAACTCTCGTACCTGTCCTTGCACTCACAACATCGGTTTTATTTTAGCAACAATAAACACTTTCGTAAGTATGTACTCGTACGAATACATTTTGATAAACTATTTTCATAAATTATACTGTGGGTGTTCTGATACTACCAAGCATGCACTTAATTCGAAAAATGTGTCGGTACTTACTCCATAATGTACCTTGTATTATCTCTGAAAAGCATACTAATTTAAAATTTTGAAGAAACCTTTTTTATTTCTTAATACAATATGATGTTATTGCTGAATTTGTTCGTATGACAAATTAATTATTTAGTTGTTGTATTTCGTGAAGACTATCTATTTTACGTATGTACCTACTTTGATGTGTTTTGCACCTGTGTGACTATTGTAATTTGATTTTTTATAACAAAATATGTAAAAGCCCATATAGGGCATATACAATATAATAAATAAATAATACTTTCTTTTTTACATTCGAGTACTGCACAAGAGTCCCAATTGTTCCCTGTTAATCGGAGCCAGTGAGACTATGGCATTCCCAATCCTGGTATATTGTGAAGTTGAAAGGTATGGGGAGATGGAGGTAAGAAAGAGGAAGGTAGAGAAATACCTGGATTCTCAGATCTGGTCATCAAACACGCCTAAAGTAATTTCATGCAATTTTTCGAATCTGAATGGTGGTCTTTCACCAGGGAACATATCGCAAGTAAACTACATATTATTTTATATGAATTAAATGTATAATAAAACATTTAAATTAAATTAAATTTACTTGCGTACTCCGGGAAACGAACCCGCGACTTCCAGATTCGTGATCAAGGACGTTAGCCTTCGACTACGGAGGCCGTCAAATATTTATGTAAAAAGTAATAATATATTATTGTTCATAGAAATGCATTTTACAGACGGTCTTATTGGCTGGAGGTAATTTCTACCAGCCAATCCTTAATAACAAGTAAATGAACAATTTTTTCCACTGAACCTACTTGGCCTCATTCGGCGGATTTATTTCTCTTCTGTTAGATTAATTGTTTATGTATTTACATTGTTTCTGTACTAATAATGTAGAACACCTAATGGGTACCGCCGCCAAGGAACCTTTCATTGGATAACCAAAACAAATGCCATAGGTCAACCCAAGTGGTTTTTTAGCAGGGATGCTGGATACATGGGGTAAGTTTATCCAGGTCTTAGTGGCGGATGCGTCTGCCCAGCGTGGTCGGTCAAGGTAGATCTTTTGCTTCTATCACCGGATTATCTCGACCCATCGCTTTTCACCCTTTCTTCCTTTCCTCAAAAATACTCTCCACACAGCATCCCCAAAGATGACATAGGCCCAGAGGGAAATTATTTTCCTCGGGACTGTTTTAATGTTATTCATTAAATATTAAAATGTGAAAGTCGGTTGATGACTGAGATTTAATTCTATTCACTTCTCGATACGGGACCATTATAATGAGGTGTTGACGGTACATACAGACATTGTTAAGAGATAGACAGGATCTAAAGACAATAATGATAAGCTCTGTAGAGCACCATCAATAGACATTTTATAGATAAGTGATAGACAATCGATAGGCACTCGATAGACAATGTAAGAAGGAATAAATAAATTATAAAACACGATTATCCAGCAAAATTAACCATTTTTGGTGATAGGAAACACTTTAAACAGTAACTGAGACCAACAAATAATTATCTATCCTCGTGTTAAATTGTTTATCTATAGTTTGGTCATGAATTAAGTTTTGCAGTCATTTTTCCATATTTTATTTCCGACTCGCAATAAAAAGGTTGTTTACCTCTGGTTTTGGTTAGCAGTAAATTGAAACATATAATAATAGATAGTAAATAATTATCTTAACACTTTGTCATGAATATAAACTAGACATAGTTTACAAACATCAAAAAGATAAGCCGTCTTCACATGTTCACAAGATAAAACATGTTAGGTAGGACCCTGGAGCCACAAACCACCCAGTTTTAAATATAAGCATGGCCGAAATAAACTGTATGGTAATGAAGTGTTTAAATAAAGTGTTACTGATAATGCCGTGTTATTATTGTGTGGTCATTTTCGTGACGCTGAATTCCTCTATGGAGACCTTAGTGGTTTTTAACTGTTAGGTCAGGGTGATCTCAATGTTCGAGGTGTTAATGTTATTATTTTCTTTGCGATTAATTTCCCAATTAAAAAAAGTTTTAGTTTTCTCCACAAACCTTGCAGTTTAGCTTTCAATTAACCTTGAACGATAATAGGCAATGTTTTATTATTCTGGTTTACATTCCTCGTAAATGTCCACGACTGTACTCCAAAACAACGACTTTTTTATGTACAATTTATTTTAATAACTTATTGAAGCCTATCAACCTCATTGTAATAATTAATCATTGAAGAAGATAATATTATCAAATCTTAAATGAAACACGAAAAAAACACCGAAAATAAAAAGGTATCAATCGCATCTGGGATTCGATTTTATCAATTGACTTTTTTATATATATTTTTAAGTATACTGCTCCATGCGATTTCGAATTAGATGACGTCGCAATAGTTACCAATCTTTCCACATTGTACCATACAAGCGTTACCCCATGGTATATAATGACGTCAGTGGCGTCTTGATCTGATAGATTTTCAACCATTTTCGCTGGAGTTCCTTATTTCATATTAGACCGGTTCTCTCGATGATTTAAACAAAAGTTTATTTTAGTGATATGAAAAAAGATACGTATAATAAATGTTTTATTAGAGTCCTAGAGAAAATGATGAATAAAACAGCTGCAGTTTGTAAGTCCTTAGACGATTGCAATAATAATAGTTCTAGGTATAATAGCAGTGGATGTTCATTGAATTGCTTTATTGTTTATTGCACTGGACATTCAAACGATACATTTAATGTAAATCGTGAGGTCGGTTCGGGTATATCTCATCCGGAGAGCAGAACGGAGCAGAGCATACTCGTAATACTCGTACCCATGCAAATATGCCGTCTGCGTAATACTCTGACGGAGAGACATTGAACTTTGTCTCGATGTGAAGCCATACTACCATACTAAGTAGGAGGGAAGCTGGGAGAAGGTTGTGCTCTGGGTGATAATTCTGTACATATTTTTTATGTCCGATAAATCGAGCATCTTTCGTGAACATTTGATACTTACTTTAGACTCATTTGATAAAAGTAATCAAATAAAGTAGTCAATTTATTTTAATGACTTATTGAAGTTTATAAACATCATTGTAATATTTAATTATTGAAGAAGATGATATTAAACAATCCGAAATGAAACATGAAACTAAAAAAAAACACAAAAAATGATAATCAAACCCAGGACCTCTGTCTTACCGGGACAACCGCTCTACCGACTGATCTAATGAGATCGCTCAGTCTCAATCATAAGGCCTATTTTCAATAACGTAATATGAGAATCTAACCTAGATTTTAGTTTATTTTTCTCAGACAATGAGAAAAATTCTAGGTTAACGCAATTGCTTTCAGATTGCAAAGTTGTTTCCATTACGAGCACTTCGTCTTCGAAAAATCATTTTGGGTATCCTAAAATATTATAACATTTCTCTAAAATATTTGTTCTATGTCTCTCAATTAACATAACACTTAATGATTTTTTACTAGGTAAGGTTAGTATCTCAGGAGATCCAATTCGTAAAATTTGAACGAAACCACGCACTCTTTACGATAAGGTTAAAATTCTCGCAAATATTCGGTAACCTGTTAAGATTTATGCAAACAAAAAACATGGCCAAAATGCATGTTGTATTTTATTTTATAAATTTCAGGAACAAATATTGAAATATTTTCTGATCGTATTCTAATAAACTTAATTTGCCACAGTGATGCTTTATTTTACTCTATGCTTATAAAAAGATTAAAAAAAATCATTTAATTAAAGCATCTACAATTTTTCTATCTGATCAAATTTTCAAATCAAAAACACTTGATTTTGTATTACCTCAATTTCATCGCCTTAATATTATTTGTTGCATTTTCCGTCATAACAATTAGTCGGCAAATAGCTTCGTGAACTTGCATACGAGTATATAAAATGATGCAACAAGGTAGTTACGTACTTAGTAAATTATAATTGCTTGATCTCACATTGTACTGAACTTCACCCCGGAACAGGCAAAGTTTAATGAGCTGTTCAAATAATAATTAAACATGTCTTACAGTTCAATTAAGTTCAACAAATTACGATATTATTAAAGGCAAACATAATAACTTTGATAAAGATAATTTCCGAGACTTTTTTACTCCAAAATCGTTTGAGATAAAAAAATCTTTCATAGCCTTGGGTCATCTATCGTCTAATTTAAAAGTGTTTACAGTTAATCTCTTTCGTGAATCTTCTGCCATATTGAGAACAAAATAACCATCGTCGATGAAAAGGTAAATTATTGCAATAAGCGACCTAGAAATACCTTATTTATAATTACTCAATCTGAAAGAGATGTTTACTGTTGATTGTTTGCCTCCTCGTCTGCCTAATATAAAGGTTAATATTGAACCGTTAGTGTTCTGTAAAGACGTGGAATTTGGCATTTAAATAGCACGAGATTAACTGTTAGCAAATTAACATTGAATTAAAGCGCACGCCCTTGATATGATGTAAAAAATTAACTTTTGAAATAAGAATTTTTACTCAAGGAATATGACCATGTTATAGAATTTAGGTGAGGAGGTATTATACGTCACAATTCTTTAATTGTTAAGAGACAAAGTTAACTTCTCAAGGCTTGGTAGTATCATTGAAAGAAAATCAAATAAGTGAAGCGGTATAAATGTGGTTAAATGTATTATTTCTTTCTTTATTTTATATAATGTGAAAGGCAATTTGGTATGAATCACATATATATATCTATTAATTTGAATTTTAATCACATCATCGTTATTTTTTAAACATTTTTTTTTAACGTGAATACCGCAGAAGAGTCTCAACTGCTCCCTGCTAATCAGAGTCACTGAGACTATGACATACCCAATTGGGGTATGTTATGAAGCTGAAGGGTATGGGGAGGGGAAGGAGATGGGTAAGAGGAAGGTAAGAAATAACATTGCTATTCAGATCTGTTAAAAAAAAGCCACTATATCAACGTTTCAATTCTGAATGGCGGTCTCTCACCAGGGCGATACTGAGAGTATCTACCATTCTGGAACGTCCCGCAAATATACTGTATAGTATTTTATTTGAATTGATGTAACACAATTTAATTAAATAAATTTAGTAGTGCACTCTGGAATTCGAACCCGCGACCTCCGGATTCGTTGTCGAGGACTTTACCCCTCGACCACGGAGGCCATCATATATGAAATTAAATATTTTTTTCCCGAGTTGCATCTCTTTACCTAACCTTCCATAGGTTTTTTAAGATACAACGGCATACTCACTTTTGGATATTTCGTGACATATGAATGTTCACTTAAATAGTTATGTTCGATTGGGATGGAAGATCCTGCTTTATTCACTGAGGACACGTACAATATCTAGTCATTTCAATCGTCTTTTTATGGTTGGTGACAACAGACCGAAACATTTAACTATGCACTCGTTATACATTTACTGGCAAATCATTTTAATAGCTTGTGTAGTAGTGTAGTGTATCGTAGGACTACTTCGGAGTAAGGGGGGACTACATGCGGGTGTTCCGAACTAGTTCGAAACAGTTTGGTAAATTGAGTACAAGTGGGATAATTCACGTCACGTTAGCACAATTCTTGCTATTTTAATAGCAAAACCTTAACTTTACATGAAACTGATAATACGATTTATTGCGCATAGTTGCCCCTACATCCCCAGCGCCGCGCGACTGTGGGAATGCTTCTGCGAAGGGAGACACTGAATCAATATGAATTGAATGTCGCCATTTCATAAAACAAAGAATATTTTCTGTTTGATTCCTGGAAAACGGGGGTGAAAATTTGCATTTACATGCCAATGGGTTTTCCTAGGAGAGGGCTAAGTCTTGCTTTGAATACAAAATATTAATAATACCACATAAAACATAAGGTACATACAGTAATTATTCGACAACACATATAATCATTTTAATCTTGGTACGACTACCTAATATTTAGCATTATTTATAGAATACCAGACATCACGACGTTGATCATTTTTTTGTCAGTCTGGAATGTGGGTTTGCATTCCAATGATTTGATTTCATATCCAATGTGTTTATATGTCAAATTATTGCTGAAGCTATATTTATAATAATGCCATTGTCACGCCGGTAGTTATAAATAACGCTAAGTCATTAAAATGACTCGTAAAAGTTATTTCTGCTTTAAAAATAGACTCAACTGAGTTATAGCTCATAAAGCACATCGATCGCAAAAAAACAGATACGTCGTAGTTAAATTTTGACAGTTCCAATGGATCTTAATTGTATCTCTGTTATTTTAGTTGTGCGAATACGAATCTTTGAAAGGATGAAGAAAATGGATACCGTTTTTCTAAGAGAGATAGGGTAAATTATAAGCAAAGCGGTTTAACGAGGCCAGCAAACCATCCTGCCGTTTTACTGCTCGAATAATCAAAAAGGGGTAGAATACTGCTTCATGTTTTGTTCGTTTCTAGATGCGACCATTCTCAGGTTTTTATTTATTTAATATTTGATGGAGGTACCCAAAAATACAAACTTTGTAGTCTGCTAACGCAAGAAATACTACGAACGATTTATCTATTAATTCTACAAGGGTAGTTAGGAAAATGTATAAGGTTTACAATGACAAAAGTTCTTATAACCTAAATACGTAGTGGAGTTTTATGTTAAACGCCTGAAAATGCCTTTATCTGCTTTCAAACTGAAATCAAACTGCTTTTAAAGTGAAAATGTGAACATTAATGTTTTCTAATTGATAAACTAAAGTTCTTAAAAACTTAAGCCAAGATTTTTGTGCATAGCGCAAAGGGTAACAATTATTATTTTTATAAACAATAATTATTAATCTAAAACACTCATCCAAATTGAAAAAAACCTTCCGAGAAAAGATAAATGTCGTGATTAACTTGGCGGGTTTGCGATAAGCCGACGTAGCTCAACGGTAGAGCATCTGACCGGATATTAGAAGGGTGCGGGTTCGAGTCCTGCCGGCGACATTTATCTTTGCTCGGAAGGTTTTTTCAATTTGGATGAGTGTTTTAGATTAATAATTATTGTTTATAAAAATAATAATTAATGTTTTCAATCACTTGGATATGTACTTCATTTAATTTAAAGCTTTACAGTTTGAGGTCTTCCTCATACGTTCATATTTGGGTAATTTATTGTGATGAACCAGATTTCATCACAAAATTATTTTAAAAAACAATGACAACTAACTTCCTCACATTATCGTAAGTTGTAAAATGAAACAGCATTTTTCTATTAGATTTGGAACAAGCTAAAAGACTTCGTTTTGTCACATTTTCATCCGACACTCATTCTTGATTTTTCATCAATTTGTATTGCAGTTGAATTAGTCATTTTTGTTTAAAAGGTGAAACAATTTGTGTATTTTTTACATGATCTTATTATTATTGGCATGTGTCTATTGTTAGTTAAATAACAGAGAGCATTCGAATTCCTTTCAAGTAATCCTATGAATACAAGACAGCAAAAAACTATAATTAATGATTTGTATACTGAGGAGTGACGGAACGATCGATTCAGCTCGTGTACATTTAGTTTACGCTGACTTCTGATAATTGTTGTAAAACACATGCTGAGATTACACAACGATATTTCAAGGCTATTGCTGCACAGTGAGATTCAACGCACAGTTGAGTCATTAGCATTATATATTTTCTGTCAATCCGTTTGTGTAAGGTACGTCAAACATAACAGTCTAAACAGCCACCAGACTGACTGCATTCACATTACGGATATAAAATTAAATAAAACAAAATGTATAGAAACATTTCTTCTCTGGAATGGAGCCCACGTTTCCCCTACTCAAAAGCAAATATGTGAATTTTTAAGCTACACATGCTTTTTTATACATCAAGCATATTTTGTGTGGCTGTCAGCTGCTCATTTGAAACGATTTTTTTTTAAATGGAGATAATTCGTTTGTTGACGCTTCAAATAATTTAAAAAAAAGTAATAATATTGGACTTAAGGAACACCCAAGGTACATAATAATAATTTTTCTCAGTTTGCCAAACATATTTTGGAAAGAAATCACTCTTTAGATATGAATAAAGGTTCAAAAAATGTACATACAAAAACAACCGGTTTAGAATTAGACAAATTTGAAAATTAGAAGTAGGTTAATAGTCAATTAAATATAATAAATAATCATTTTTTTAAATAGCTGTCTCTTGAATTTATTTTCATATTAATATTAATAATAAGAAAATACTTTTTTTTAATTTCCAAGGTAAATTTGTTATTCAATGTTTTATAATAATTTTTTTAAAACATTTTTGATTAATTACTTACCTACTTTGATCAATTTTTGTTTATCTTTTTAATTCGTTTGTTCTTTAATTATTGTGTTCTATGTTTATCATTTGTCCTTACTTGAAATTATTATTTTTTAGTTTATTTTTTATTTTTTATATCTTGATGAGGATAGCTTAGCTTTCGAAACACATTAATATGTATATATTAAAAAGTGGTGACTAAAAAGTAATTTTTAATTAATCTATTGAAAAAAAAGTGTTTACACATTTTTTTCAACCACAGAGGTGAATCGAAGTGGTAATTTTTATTATTTATTTTAATGGTTTATTAATCACAAGTTATAAAAAAATGATATTACATCAATCATGATCGCGTGTCCTAATATATACGCGCTGATATGTATATTTTTTAAACAGTGGCAATCTATCTACATTTTTGCACGTAATTATCATTAAGAAAATAATTCACTGTTATAAAAATAATTAATATAATAACCGGGTCATGAAACAATAATTTAGCTGAAACTCCAATGTATTCAAACATCATATTTAAGATTAAAGAAATTATATTTTAATTAAAATAATTTGGAGCCGGTGTTAAATACCATACAAATTCACTAACTAACTAACTAATCATCACGTCGTTTCTCCGCAGGGGTAGGCAGAGAGGACGGACCGCCAAACAACTCGATCTTGGCATACACTTCTTGCTTCATTCACATTCATACAACGCCTCATACATTCTCTTCTGTTATTCCGACTTCTGACATGGCCCGACTCGAGTATTTGATTCACTTGATCCTGCCATGTCTTCCTCGGGCGTCCCCGGCTTCTTCTTCCATTCACATTCGCTCATATATTCTCCTTACACTCCTTTCTTCGTTCATTCGCTCTAAATGCCCAAACCATCTAAGCGTCCCTTTCTTAATCTTGCTCACTACGCTTACATCAGCCTTGCATTCTTTACGAATCTCAACATTTTTCACTCGATCATACATGGTTTTACCACACACTCAGAGATCTCATTTCTACAGCATTCAGTCTACTTTCATTCTTCCTCTGCCAGTTCCATGCCTCACTGCCATACATCATGGTTGGTATCAGCACTCCATTGCGGACTGCTAGCTTCGCTTCCTTGGACAACTTTTTGTTTGCGCCAACCGCGTTCAGTCCTCCGTTAATGGAGTTTCCTGCATTCACCCTTATTTCAATATCCCTATCTGTCTTTTCATCTCACACTATCGATAAATTTAACATTATATTAGGTTCACGGACTTTTACTGAAATTGAATGATAAATAATGGCATTTCAATTATCGATGATAGGAAATATTTCGATATAATGTTATAATATAATTACACTTAAATAAGATAAAGATAAATGAACAAGGAATAAATTATTTTTACGTATTCACTATTATTAGTGTTTTGAACTACTTTATTTTATATTTGTGTGTCACTTTTATTGCAATAGATCCATTTCCAATTAAGGAAGAATATCCAGGAAAAATATCGATATATACGTGTATTTAGTCAGAAAAACCAGGCATATTATATTCTTGCCGCTACTGTGGCTCAAATCCGCAACCTTCCAAAATTAAAGTAAAATGGGTTCACCATTTCACTACGAAGGCTGCATAAAACATGAAGACGATTTTATGAGGAAAAAGTACATAACATACGACAAAAATAAAATAATAATACAACAACAGTGTCGGGACTCCATAGAAGCCCGAGTAAATCTGGCTTCCAAAAACTGGGCGTCTTGTATTCTTCAAAATCAGTTGCTAACCCCGTAAAAATCTCAAGTACGTCCAACAATTGAATTTGATAGCCATTTCTGGGCTGTAGATATAAAATACCTGATAAACCTGCTTGATTCTGTACATTGGAAGACGATCCGTTAGATTGTCATCACTTACGCAAATACGCAATGTAGGTATGCTGAGTCTGTTCTACAGGTATTTCAATGGAGCCTGCTCGAAGGAAATATACCATACTACAGTGCACCGCTTTACGTATAACGGATACACAGTTGATGTCGGCTTCATGAGAACGGGTCGATTCTTCGACTCTTTTTGTATAATGCAGCTCGCACGTGGAACGAGCTACCGGCAACTGTTTTTATTCCTCTATGTAATCCGGGCCTCTTCAAGATTCGCATTAATAAATCCCTTCCTTACAATGCTGACCAGCCGGGTCGTTATATAGGTCTTCTGTCCTTACACCGTTCAGACAGGAGCGCTCTTGTGAAGTGTGATATAAAAATAAAATCTAAAAAGAAAGAGAAAAAAAAACAAGGCACTAGTTTAATAGGCGATAGAATTGTCCAAAAGAGAAGAACATTAAAGAAAAAAACTCTTAAAGCTTCAGCAAAGTCCGGTAAATACAACGCATTATTTGATCAATAAAGATTTCACAAGTAAGCCCTTGGCTAAAATAATTCTTTTAATTGACAGCTGTTAGACAAATAATAATAATTATTAGTGGGTCAGGTACCGTTTGGTTGGACCACACACAACCCATTAAATATTAACTCGTGATCTTCTAATTAATGAAACGCGGTCGTTCTAACCTTAATCTAGTTAAGTCTGACCTAACTATCGTTATGGTTGCTGCGGAACTTTTCTTTTTTGACTAAGCTTAATCTACTGTGGAAAAAATGCAGTTAGCTTTGACTTTGATATCTAATCTGTAAGCGGAAATGAAAGCGTGCAATATTTGCTTATTAATTTAATAACAATTCGTTTTACCGTTTAAGGACAGAGGAAGTCCGTACTGGTAACCTATTTAATACCAATGACATAAATTAAACAAAGACCGTTGTAACCTATATAATTATTTGATTAATTGCTTAATTAAAATGTGCACGATATTCGTAATTACACTGAATGACAAGTGAAAAGTTCAATAAATATTTAGCATTCTTGAAAGTTATTGTTGAAACATCTGTACTTATAAAAAACCCAATACAAAATGTACCTCATTATTGGTAAATTTATATTCGATGGAAGGCCATAAATGCTAAAAACTTAAATCTACGAGGGTCGAATTTTGAAATGTTGAGTAGATTTAATGGCAATACTGTAGTTCTTTTTTTTTAATTTCTTGCCCTATCCGTGACAAAAGATAATCTGAAATTGACGTACATTTATTATATACTCGTATATGTTAAAAACAGAAATGTTACATAATTTAAAAAAAAATATAAAAGTTACAATATTTTCCGGATGAAGTATATTACAATAAAATAAAAATACATAGAAGATCTACCCATATAATTAAGCTGAGCTTGTATGTATGGGGGGTGTGATATTTTTTGTTTGTTATTTGTTAATTTATATTTTTAATTATTCAGTTTATAGTTTTAGCGTGTTTTTCAAAATTAAATTTAAAGTGATATTTATATTTCTGATTTTTTCTGGTAAGAATTAAAAATAAAATGTTCGAAAATTGAAAAAATTGAAATACTCCAATGTTTTTTTTGTATTTTGGAATTGGGAAAACATTTTTTGTTTTGTTATTTTTAATCATTGAAGATAATATTAGCAACCCGAAAAAATTCGAAACACGAAACTGATGAAATTTAAAGTGGTATTTATACTTTTGATTTTTTCTGGAAAGAATTGAAAAAAAATTGTTCAAAATTTAAAAAATTGAGTTACTCCGATGTTTTTTTTATTTTATATTTTGAAATCGGGAATTTTTTTTTTGTTATTTTTAATCATTGAAGATAATATTAGAAACTCGAAAAAAAATTGAAACACGAAACTGAAAAGTTACAGAAAAGAAAAAAAAATAGCTGTAGCAGCTGGAGTTCGAACCCAGGACCTCGTGATAATAATGATAATAATAAGAGTAAATTTCTATAGCGTAGTTTTGTGAAGGTTCACGTCAAGTGCCTATTTGGGACCTGCACTCTATGCCAACTGCGCTACCCCAATCCATCCCGGTATTTTTATCGGTTTCATACTTCGACTTCTAAGAAGTGTAAATATCATTCTCAATTAATTCCCATATACGTTTTAGCTGCTACCTTTTTATAACTACAAGATTCTACCCGAATTTATTTGTAATCGTTAGATAGTGTCTCGGATATCCGATTTTTTATTTACATGGGACATCTGTTGACTTTTTCTGCTAGTCTAGGATTATTTCTTTTTTTTTATTTTTTTATTTGTCGAAGTTTATTAACCTCTATATTTCAATGAGGTCTATTAGCGTCAATAAGTTATTTAAAAAAAAATGATTTAAAGTTAACCCAAAACCCTTTTTTAACGTGTTTGAACTCTACACTTGTTTGGCCTAAATATGTACTTATAAACAAAATAAAATAAATTGTTCTGTTATTATTAGCTATAAAATAGTGGCCGTAGAATTACACGTTTCAGTAATCGATTCCTTTGAAGAGAAAAAAATAGTTTGAGTTTTCTGTGAACATGTTTCCTTTCAAAGATTAATTAAAAGCGAACTCAATAAAAACTCATTACCCAATTCCAACAATTTCATATAGAACCAATTCCATTCACGGTTTAGTACATTAACGAGTACAAATGTCAAACGTATTAAGTTCAAAGTTAATCTGAGCCAACTATAAATTTAATAATAAAGCTTTGCCTTAAATCACGGTAATAATATTAAATTATTGTATCTAAAGTTTAATCATTTAGAACATTATTCATATTCCCCCAAGGAGAAAGGAGTATTTTCTATACGTGAACGCTTTGCTGGAAGGTATAACGGTAACGTTAATCTACTTATTAATCTTAGCGGCCATTAATTAAAGTTTTTACACTACTTTGAATTAACTCGCAATAATTTCACGGACTTTAATATTTTTAGTGCGTGATTAAGAAATTCGTAATACAATAACAAAACTGAGAGTATTTTGAATACAGGGATTGGAAATTAACAAATCGCGATCGAAAATGAATTTATTTGATTAAAATAATTTAATTAATTGAAATGTATATATTTAACTATATAATATACTTTTCTACATAAAGTTACTTACCTGCATAATACCCCCGTTACTTATAATTGCGGTGTAAATATTACGCGGCTCGTAAGGTCGTAATAGTGAAAAACTTCACTTATTACCGGGGGGCAAAGGTATAGTTAAACCGGGCTAAATGCTGCTTACCTATATAAGCGATGAACCTGCGTGTAAGAATTTATTAAGTGAGACAGTTAGGAATTCACCCGAAGGGGTATTTTCACACAAACTCTATTGCGGAAACTTCACCGGTTAATGCAACAAAGTAATACCTTAATTTAAAAAAAAAATGTTTATTATTTTTTCTGTACATTTTCCAAATAAACAAAAAAAAACTATGGATACCGTTGAAGATTTATTTCTCGTTCTGATCATTGTGCTAAAAACATGTAATTTTATTAATTTTAAAAACAATATATTACCGCATACTTCTAAACGGGTCGAACTGGGTATTACGTCATTATTTATGGTGTGGAAAACGCTACTGGCTAGCAAGATGGCTGTCACCAGCTTTGTTCGGTGTGACGTCAACAACGCCATATTCAGGAACAAAAACGAAAATGTCGTTTTGGTGGCTAATCAAAAATGGAACATTTCAAATTGTTATAGAAAAATTATTCGTCAAAATAAAAATTAAATAAAAATATTTGCGTCGTCATCGTAATTTTTCTTAATTTTTATCAACAGTAAAATAATACAGTTAAAATACTCTATTGAGGGACACATTTTTTTAGACAAGGCCAAGGATTCAGATAGGTACAACAAAAATAAATAGTAAACTAATAATTATAATTCTTTTATTGGTGATGGAAAAAGTCAATTTTTGATTGGGAGTTACACTCATAAGAGTTTTCCTTGCCCGAAGTCAGTGGATCTATGGCTTACCAATTTGGGTAATATAGTGAGGCTAAAGGAATTGTAAGAGAGGAAAGAGAGGGGAAATAAAAATTTCGAGATGTTGTGATATACATATTCACATTTGGTTACTAAACACGTCTAACCTCATTTAAAGCCACATTTCAATTCTGATAAGTGTGCTGTTTCTGGACGATTCTGTATAATATGGTCAGTTTTTTACAATTTATTCGCGTGAAGAAAACAATGCATATGTTTTCTTTATTTTTTTATTAAATTTAAAGAAAATAAAGTGACTAATGTTGTTATTAATTCTGAAAGCATTTAGGTTTTTAATATTGTGACAGCTGTTCCGGCGTTCAAAGCCATTTTCAAACTGTTGTTAGGCCACATTGAGACCACTTACTCATATGATTTTGTTTTCCCCCCCGCTCTATTTTAATTTTTATGGTGGGTGAAATGATTTGTTAGCATTTACGGTAACACCGATTTATTCAGAAATAATTGTGATAATTAACATTCTCTATTCCGTGAGGTACTTCTTGACTTCTGTTTTACCCGTTTTTATTGGTGGCAAGTTCTTAATTTGTTTTATAGTGACGTGAATGTTATTAAGGCAATGAAAATTTAAATTTGTGGTAATTCCGTGAATCATTTTAAAGAATTTTATTGTACTGAGTGAAAAAAAAATTGAGTTCTACGAATTAAAGGAATTTAAAAAAATGCATTATTAAAAAATAAATAAAACGGATTTGTACGAATTAAGCACAATAGCTAATAACAAAAATATTTCCACTGAGATATGATAACAAGCTTCTTTAAACGAACATTTTTGTGGGCCTGCATTTGCGATATGATTAATCCAGAACGTAAAGTTAATCGGAGAAGGCTAACTGATACTTCAGAATCAGTTAGTCAACCCAATTAGTAATCAGGTCAGGGATTAGCCTGATGGGACCGATTTCTCCAATCGGACCTGAGCTTTATAGTCTTAGGGGGCCCGCGCCCTACGACGCTAAAGCAATATGCGAAAAAAGCAATATTATGGCGAAATGGCAGGAACAAAATTACCAATTGTTTTGTATTACATAATAATATACACGAGTATATCATATTGTAGATACCTACTTCCAAAACTGGTAATTTTACCGTAGATACCTAGTAATACAATATAATATCGACTGTAAATAGTTAAAATACCTTTAAGTCACGAAATAAAAACTTTGTGGGAAAGGATTAAAAAAATTATTTCGCAAATTTCTTCAATAAAAGTAAAATTACTTCCTGGCGTCATTATTATTAAAATTAATAAGAAATATTTTTTATACTCCACTGTTTAATATTTAAATATCTGTGTACTGTGTATCCTGATGAGGGAAGCTTCGTTACCGAAACGTATTAATATTTACATATTAAACAGTGGTGTCCACAGAATATTTCATAATATTTTTTTTCTTTTAATTCCCTAAGCCGACTAAATCCTTCGGGGACTCGGCATTATTATTAGTAAAAATATTTGTATAGTGGTGGATTTCCACTCAAGATGCCTGCAGATATAAGTGTATCGACTTTAGTTATACGGCCGTACATTCTTTTTCGATACTTACTTTGCAAATAAGGACGTAAATACGAAATAATCCTTTGGAGGATCAACTGTCAGAGGGATCAACTGTCCGGGGGTCAACTATCCGGGGGATAAACTGTCGGGGGATGAACTGTGGAGCACCGATGTAAAATATTACATCTGTATTTATAATTTTATGAGAGGTTTGATTCATTTCACCGATAGTTAAAAAAAAAACAACAACTTAAAACAGTTGACTAAGATATAGGTTATAGTATGAAAAATACCCCTTATCGACTAAAATGATTTTACCATATTGTCAATTGAAAATTATTTTATCTGACCCGCCAGTTTTCCAAAATATTTTCCATAAAATGTGACTTGAAGGATGAACGTTGTATACACGTTTATTTATGAAAATTTAAATTAATTAATAACACCTATGGAATACATTATTTAAGCATGTTCTGTTGGTATCTCAAATAAAAAATATTATATGTTTTTATACACAGATCGAATTTTGCCAACGGGAGTGTGTTTCAAAAGATACACGTATCAACACAAAATATATTTACCTTCAAATCAAAGTACTTGTATTTTTTGTTTTGTTGCCTCAGGTGAGGTTGAGCGAAATGATAAATTTTGTTATTTTGGAGTATTTATAGAAAAGCATTCCATTGTTTGAGTCATATCTATATTTTAAGTGGTCCGACTATTACACGTTGGCGTGCTGATCTGAGTCCATTTGTATTTCCATCAGACATTTTTAAGGACACCGTAATATTCCATACTATTTTTTTTATGTACATAGGCGTTGTGTCAATTCTAACACGATTTTATTATTGTGTTATTCCACTTTGTATACACAAAACGTGTCAAACGGACGAAAGAAATACATCTACATACGTATGTAGTGTGCCCATGAAAGAAGAATATATGTGTGCGCGCCCTAACTATGTACCGTCTTCTGGGTGTAGTGTCTCGTGTTACCACATTACAGCCATGAGAGTCGTGTTTGCCGTGACAATAGAAAATGCTTAGCAGTTTTCACGATGCAAAGTCAACAT
Organism: Halesus radiatus; assembly: GCA_022606495.2. Classification (NCBI taxonomy): domain Eukaryota; kingdom Metazoa; phylum Arthropoda; class Insecta; order Trichoptera; family Limnephilidae; genus Halesus; species Halesus radiatus. Next base: position 44,231 of record JAHDVE020004861.1, read on the forward strand.
ACTGACTATATATAATATATGAAAAAATACGTGTGCAGACGTATTAAGACAAACATTTTTTAATGTACATGTGTACACGTTTTCTCAAAGAAAGTGGAAAAAATAGTTAATTTGATAATAATGTGAAGAAATTTGACATTTTGAAATCATGATACTCCTGGAAAAAATCCAATTTTAAATGGAGCAAAATATTTTTTAAAGAAGTATGTACGTATACTTACTTAAGTCATCACCGTTTTTTTGTAGGGATAGGATAAACCGCCACACGAAAAAAAAGTCTTGACACACACTTCTTGCTTCATTCATATTCATACATTGTATGATATACTCTTCTGTTATTCTGACATGTAGAGTACTTGTAAATAATGTAAGTATAAAAACATTAAACGTAGCTTTAATTATTAGTTACAGAGGTTAGAGCATAAATTGTATTAGCGATTCGTGGGGTTATATTTTCATACGGTGAAATGATTCCTACCCACTGAGCTATCAACTACCTTGCTTGTGCGGTGTGCACACTATAGATGAAACAACAAAAACTCAATCAAACTCGGTTAATGAATACATAAGGTTTAAAGCCTCTCTTTAGAAAGGTGGAATAGAGCCTCATATTCTACTGCTAAACTCAGACTTGGGGTGGGTGGGGGAGGGTTGAAGTGATGCGCCAATAATTGTTCAGTCATGTGCCTACCCTTGGCTGGTTTCACCACCCTCTCCCCAACCGCGCATAATATAAACCGCCTAAGCGACTTGCAGAAAAGGGCTTTACCCTACGAAGATTCACGGAAAGCGCTCGTGAAATTCTTTTAACGCACGACAGGGATATTTGAATTTTTAAAATAATATGTTATTTAATTTAATATTGGATATTGTACGTATTCCACGGTTTAATACTGCGATGTACATATACACGCATGTCATTCTATGGTTTGATTAGCACATACAAATGCCTTCAATATCTTTTTATGTGACTAAACATTTCAAACGAAATGTAAATCTCGTTTACTTACTTTAAATAATTCAAAACATACGAATAGGGGGCAATTACAAAATTCATAAAAGTGAAGTAGCTCAATGGCAGAACAAGTATCGAGGAAGGAAGATGTTCAAAGCCACCATAATGATGAAAAACGTTTTGAAGATGTAATAAACGTTAAATGAAGAAGATTTTTCACCATGCCAAGTCACATGCCCCGATTTTGCTGGCAACAAAATCGTATTTATAATCTACTACATATAAAAATTATTGATATATGACTTTTTTTTAAATAATAACTAAAAATAATTGCAGAACTTAATAATAACATTATTAAATTTGATTTATATTAAATTTGAAAAAAAAAAAAAAAATTAAATGAAGTTTTACGAATTAAACAAAAAACAATTAAATTTTCCCAAACTAATATGAGTGTTTCCGAAAAAAACTTATGAAATAATTATATTCGTCCCAAAATAATACCTAAACGGAAACAATAAGCCAGATACATCGAACGAATAAAATCAAACAGGAATGCATATATTTCTGAAAACAGAATATCTTCTCTCTCGATAGAATTGAAAATATCTGCAGGACACCGAAAGCGTGTCTTAAAGTCATGTATTTGAGTAATGTCACGAGTGAACGATTCGACTACTCTCAAACGGAAACGGTTAATATAAATAATGCACAAGAAATTCAATACCCTATAAAATATGCACTGCCTCACGAGAAATACATATTCCAGGCTGTAGGCACTGGTTCTATCTCCATATTAGGAGCATTGCATTATGCACGATGAACTCTATGCAGACTGTACGCTCCGATCATCTCCATAATACATCCACGAATTTTTTTTATAAAGCTCTATGATATTTTGTGTCATTATGAACTACTTTAGTAGCAAGATCACGATTATTTTTTTACCATACAAACGATATTTTGGGCAGTTTCTTTCCAAATGACCAAAAAGATAATCTAATGGTTTCTTTTAAAATTAGAACAAAAAAAACATATGGTCACCGTAGACAAATGAAAGAAATTAAGAGGATGGTTCTATAGTTTTCTTCCCAAACAGATTTTCTTCTTTAAAGTTAGGATAAGTTACTACCCGGCTGTAATATGATGAACATGTCATTTTACAGATCAATTTTTCAAAGATTATTTGAAATATCACCCGAACCAAAGCTCGTGATGGAAATGGTGTTTCAAGGTGAACATATTTGCTTTGACCAAGATATTCCGACAGAAAAGATGTGCATATTTCGTGATGCCACAGTTAATTATTCGATAGCTTTAGGTGCTTCATACACACATATAAATTGTCTAGGTTGTATTATAATGTTTTCAATTCTGAAAATGTTAAAAACCCACTTAGAGAAGAGGAAATTTTCCTTTTTTCAGTGAGTTAGCAACAGTTTACCGACATACCCTAGAAGTCTAACCACCCTTATCGCGCTACCCCTATCCGAAAATAGTTGACAAGATACACAAGCACGAAGCGTTCCCTACTTATCCACTCACTGATTTCATCACAGTAAAAAGGCGGCCATCTACTACCATTTCCAAATCTCCCAACACCCCTTTCGCTTCATTAGGTCTTGGTATTAATATCAGAAGGGTAGAACCTTCTCTAATTTGATAAACCCTCCGGTAAAGTCAATCATGCAATGTTCTTGAAATCGAATGAGGAGAAACACAATAATAAGGTTTTAAAAAAGGACGTTCTAAATTTAATGTATTCGAACAACTTTCGGGTTACTATTTAACAATTTATTATTATTCCTAATATACATAAAGTCGACAGCAATTTAATGCAATACAATATATTGACACTGATATTCATATAATGCTTAATCAAATATATCAAACTTTTTTTTTGTAATACAAATACTGCCCATGAGTCCCAACTGCCCAGTTTACCACAGTCGTAGTTAAGTAACATAGTCAGTGTGACTATGATATTACGAATGGTATTCTGGAAGCTCGAATTTTTTTACGAAGTTTTATTAGTAATTGTAATTAAAATGCCTCAATTTTGCCTTTTGCCTTTGTGCTCCCCGAGAACAACTATAAATAGGTTTCCAAGTGATGAACAGTTAAGAATAAAGCCATTCGTTGCTATATATGGTTAATAAACAGTAAAAAAATCTAATTGCAATAAACATTTTGTATCATCAGACTCTGTGATGCTTCTGGGATCTGTTCTTCAAAATCATAAAGACGAGAACATATTTAAAAATGTTCGCTCCTAAAGGAATAGTTAAATTCTCATATACTACATTTTGTTCTCGACTACACTCAACCATTGATGTCGTTATTTTAGTCCAATAAAACTATCTGGGTACGGCGTCTATCTTGAGTATCGGTTTAGCTGTAAAATAGACAAGAAATTAGGTAAGTAAATACAAAGTAAATTTATGACATTTCTGTACTCGTGCTTATATAAATTGCCATTAAAATATTGTTTTGCTCAAGTCAGATAGTACTTGCCAGGCTATATTAATTGGCTATAAAGCCGCAATCACATTTTCTTAAATCTTTATCAGTTGGAAACCTATGTTCAGACGTTCTAGAAAGGCACAACACAACATTGAGGAATTTTAAATACAATTATTAGTAAACTTTCGTCACTGCATAAGAATAAACAAAGTTTGACAGCTGGCATGACCTCCAACTACACTAGCGCCATCTGCTTCAAGCTTTTCAGATTAACTGTCATTGGAGTGTGTTGTGTAGCTGAAGAGAGTCGAAGGGGGAGGAGATCGGGAAGGGGGAGGTGGTTTAATACCTGATTTTTTTTAGGATGAGAAACCCTATAAAGTAATAATGATTTTGCATGTACCTCAAGAAAGCTATGATTTTTTTGCGATTTCATGGTGGTTATCAAGAGTTCTAGAACGTATAGCTTGTATTTTATTTTAGGTACTTTTTTAATAAAAAAATGAATTATCGAAATACTTCCATGGTAAAATGAGGTAATGAAAATATATTCTTTTCCAAATAGGCGTTCCACCAGAAATAATTTCTTCTTAATATTCATGTTAATCGAAAAGCAAGTCACTAAACGTCACGACAATATTATAGCTAGTAGGTATTTGTACCCCGAATTGGCAAAGTCGGCTTCCGCTTTATTAACAAAAATATCTCATATAAATTAGATATTTACGTATGCAAGTTTAATGTCAGCTTATCGTCGTCCCATTGAGTGTTTAACGCTTTGATTTATATATATTTAATGACTTCCTTTGATCAAGGTCTCAAGGCTGAAGTTCATTATGAACATGTTTCAATAAGGTCAGTCCGGCGTCAAACAATGATTAATATTAATTGTTCTCTTACGTTATCATATAGACATACTTCGTGGAACTTACCATATGCCACTCTTGGAAATAATGAATTTGTAAAGAACAATAATTATTCTTAGATATGAGAATTTATAACTACTAATCGTTTTTACAACGTAGGTTAAAAAAAAACGTTTTTTTTTCGAAAACTGCTAAGTGAAGGTACTCAAAAACTCTTTAAAAAATAAGTTTAATATACGAATGATTCTAAAATCGAAATAAAAATTAACACATTGATTGCTACGTATTTTCAAGTAAATTGACTGGATTCTGCAAATTACGTCTAATTTAAATACAGAATAAACCTGATACAAATATACTTTTTCCAAAATAATACTTACAAATTTCTTTGTACGTGTGTCAGACATTGAGAAACATCCACAACAGTCAAGTGACAAGTCGGCCAGCGCACCGGATGCGAAACGAATAACATGCGAATTTACGTGAATTTCCTTATAATTTACAGTGTATATAATCCGTACGCGCTAGGCGCCTACCTAGCACTAGATGAAATGTCGTAATACTCGCGCGTATTTAGCAATCAATGTGTTAATCAAACAAAAAATACAACAAAACTTTTCCATATTCTTGTTATGATATATATGTTCTTTAAGTTTTATGCAATTTTATGTTCGTATTGAAATATATCGAATTTCCTGTATAATGTTTTGGACAGTTAAATAGAAAATTCAAAGCTCCATAGCTCGTGATAGTAAAGAAATACCGTAAAAAGTATAGCGTTCGAGAGTTTTTGCTGCTTCAGAACACAGATTCTCTACTGCATGGATAAGGATTTTGCGCAAATACCAAACACATATTTTATTACAGACAAATACACAATCTTTAGCAATGTTCATAAGCAAAAGATATTGTTTGTTCCTGCATCATAAATGGTTATCGATATTGGGAAAGTTTTCAGCAGTTGGAATGGTCATTCGCTTGTACGAGATAATATTCAACAATGAAATCTTTCACCGAGACGTTTGGGTCCATCATCACTGCAGATTCTAATATCTAGATGATTGGAACGGGGTTATTCTCGTACTTCTCTGAGAACATATTATTATGATTTTCAAAGGTTACTGAATACCACCGCAGTCATGTTACAAAGGGATTCCAAATGCTTTGGATTTAGATAGAAATTGAGAGTCTCCTTAATTAGTAATTCTTATTGTTTTTCCACAGAAAAACGGTTTATGTTCAGTAAGTATTCAAAATTATATAATATAATTTTTTTAGGAATGTTGTTTTAGATAAAATCAACCATTTTCAACTCACAACGTCTTTTCGATCAACTGCTGTGGAGCATTAAAATTTCATTTAAAATATTTATTAAAGAATTAGTTAATTAATTATTCCTCCAATAGATATTTCGTTATTTTGTAGCGTCATTATTAATAAATTAATAAGAAATACTTTGTTTACACCACTAGTATTCCGCTTGATGAATGAAAAATATTATTAACAAAAAAATACAAAATTCTTCGAATATACCTAAGAACTTTCGTTAATGTTATTTTAAAACAAAACTTTTTTCAATATGATAATAATATTTTTAAACGGAGCCCACTCCTCTGTTAACAGTGGGTTCTAGTATTAGCCCTTTAGTAGCTGATATATTGTTTAATAATTAAGAGAACAAGATCATTAATAGTTCCGCTTTATTGTTAAAATATATTAATTTTTGGAAACAATACGTATTTGAATTTAACTTATATCGTAAGGATACTTATACATACATAATACATAATACTTCTAATCATTCCATTACTCAAAAATTATCAGCTTTTCATTCTATGCTTATTAGACTAGTTTGTGTTCCTATATCAAAAAATAATTTTAACAAAATTTATAAATAATTAAACAGATTGCAATCAAGATCGATTATAATACTAAAACAACAGATAATACGTTAAACAAAAAGTTCAAGGAAAAGTTTCTTTAATCTTATTTATTAAAGTTTATTTAATCCACAAAAAATCATAAGCATCATCTGAATGGAGAAAAATATTATATAAAAAAAACCTTTCTTCAATTTCTTTATTAAAAAAACATCTCAAATACTATCCAACCAGCTTTTTATACTAATAATAAATTATATATTTTAAATAACAGTGATAAGGATGATGTTTTAAATAAATCGAAGGTCTATAAATTAATTTGCAATTTATACTCGTATATAGGAACGACACGAAATTTTAATACTAGAGTTAAGAAGCACCTAATGCGTTTAAGTAATAATAATTATTCTGATTTTGCCAACCATATTTTGGAAACAAATTATTCTTTTGAGATAAAAGAGTTTTTAAAATTTTTACAAACCAATTTTTACATATACAATACAATTGGTTTATAATTACATTTTTTTTATTAGTTTCTATATAATTTTGATATTACAAGGTAAGGTATAAATATTAAAAATACATATATATTATAGAATTTTTTCAGTCTTCTTCACTGGGAGATCCTGTGCTGAGGCGGACCAGGTTTTGCACAAAGGGGTTTCTGCGACTTCTATATTTCAACTTCAAGGCCGATGTTTCCCATCTCACAACCTGGTTGAGAATAAATAAACTGACCCTTAACGTAAAAAAACGCATTATTTACTATTCGGCAACAAGAAAAATTCCAGCCTCGATATCAAAATTGGTGACAACTGCCTCGAAAAGAAAACGACAACAAAATATTTGGGCCTTATAGTAGATTCTCAACTCTCGTGGGATCTCCACATAAATCATGTAAAGGAGAAAATTACCCCCATAACTGGTGTGCTATATAGACTTCAAGGATTACTACCCATTCCGTTACTAACTGCAGTATATTACGCCATGGTACATTCACACATTTCCTATCTCTGCTGTATCTGGGGCTTTGCCTCGAAGAAATTGATTGCTGATCTGCAGGTGGTTCAAAACCGAGCCCTCAGAAATGTTTTTGGACTTCCATGGGACACTCATGTCAGGGACATCTACTCAGTTTCCGGTATCCTTCCAATCACGATCCTTCCTAAGTATGAAATCACCAGCACCATCCTACAAATTACTCAACAATCAACTCACACTAACGTCAAGCCACTTTACAATCAAGACATCCACAACCACAATACTCGAAATAACAATAAAATCCGCATTCCTCAAACACACACTACAAAATATGGAATAAAATCCTTAAACTACATTGCCTACACACTTTATAATTCGCTTCCAGATATGTACAAAACCATCCAGAAAAATAAAAAATCCCAAAATGATGGTATAAAGGAATACTTTTTAAGGATTTTTAAAAATGAAAATCAGTAAATCCATATTTGTATATTTTGTTGTTCCCTTATATGTTTTCTCTTGTGTGTTGTTCTATTTAACTTGGCCTTATAAAATTATTTCTGTCTGTATGTGAAACTTCTATTTTTGATATTTTGCTGTCAATGTAAAATTGTATGTACTATCTCCTACTTATGTATTGTAAATTCCTCCCGTCCTAAAATGAGTTTTGAAACTCATCGGGATTGCTTTAGCAAGAAATAAATATATAAAAAAAAAAAAAAAGGTTAGGGTAGGGTCTTTCCAGTAATTTCTATGACGTTTTTTTGAGAATAGTAGTCAGTTCTTGTTCTGGTAATTCCTTAAGCCAAGTTTTGCTGGACTTAATGCAATTATTGATTGAATTACTTTTTTTGATATTACGTGGGAGTTTGTTATATAATTTTACAGCTAAAAATTCAGAGCTTCTTTGTCCAAAATTAGTATTGCATTTAGGTATATTTATCTTATCTAGTTGCTTTGTTCTGGTATTATGATCATGAAGAGTCATAGCCATTTTCTTATTTTTAAGATGATAAAGTAGAATATTTTTGGCAAAGATTCTTTGGATACTTGGAACGTTAAAATGTTTAAAAACTTCCGTTGTTGACGTAATTACGGGGACCTTTAAAATGGTCCTTATGATGCATTTCTGGATTGTATTTAACGGTTTCATGCAATTTGATGCAGCTGAGCCCCATCCCAAAATTCCATATTCCAAATGAGAGTGACGTAAAGCATAATATACTCTCTTTAGATCCTTGATTGACAGGATATTTAGTATTTTTTTGAAGAAATATATGAGTTTTCTTATCTTTTTTGAAGTTCCTTTAATGTGTAAATCCCAGCGGGGATTATCATCGATTAAGATTCCAAGATATTTAATGTTTTTAGCTTTGGTTATATGCGGGCAAGTGGAATGAGGTAAATTTTTTTAACGAATGAATGAATTTGAAATTTCAGAAATTAAGTGTTAATAGTGAATTAAATTTTTATTATTATTTTTTAAATAGGTCTCTCGTATATTGATTTTCACATTAATAGCTATATTTATTTTAGTAATGATAACTATTAATTTAAGTAAAAATAAATATAATTATTTTATGTTATATGCCTTGTTATTTTATTTAAATTAATAATAATATTTATTTTTTCAATATTTTTTACATTTTCAGTTAATTATATATAAAGTAGGTAAGTAGTTTCATCATTTATTGTTATTTTTTTTTATGTTTGTAATTTGTCTATTCTTACATTATTATTTTCTATCTTTATCATTTGTCTATTATACTTGTCATTATTTTTTAGTATACTGTATATCCTGATGAGGAAAGTTTCGCTTTCGAAACATGTTGATATCTATTAAAAACAGTGGTGTAAACAAAGTATCTGAAGGTATTTATTTCGTTTTTGAAGATTTACAAAGTTCAATTTAAGTAGTTACAACTCTAACTAAATGACGAGTAAGTTTTAATACTACATTGAAGAGTCTTACTTCTATGTAAGCGAGTAAATTAATTCCTTCGAATCATAATAATCTCCGAGAGGTTTTTTGCAACCAAATAAATCTGGACGAAATAAAGGAAAATTTTACCTATCGAAAGTCCTCTACGACTGCGTTTACAAGCATCGTTTTTAAAGATTTTTTTTTCTAAATATGTAGCAAACTTATTTTTAATTTTTAAATAATACTATTTGTTTTTCCACATTAGCGGGAATCAAATTCCGAATTTCAGTATTTCAAATAGTATTAATGTTATCTAGGAGGTCGACAACATTCACAAGAAATACTCTTAACTCCAGATTTAAATGCTTCACGGAAGCCCTTATAGGGCACACAAGTTTTATAATAACACTTACTTTCTTAATAACATAGCCTACAACAAGATTAAATAGATTA
>JAHDVE020004862.1:0-43443 GCA_022606495.2 Halesus radiatus
TTATAACATAATATAATTGTTTTTAAAAGTTTTAGTTCAAAATCTCATGTCACATGAAGATATTTCATCAATTTGTGTTTTCAAATAATCTCTTGACAATCTATTTAGGATCTTTTTACTATGTCTCACTAGAATTCCGCAGTTAATCAGTTAACCCTAAGGAAAAACGTAAGGAATCTTCCTTAAAAAGAACGGGAATAGCGCCCCTGGTGTATTCATATCTACCAGCGCCGCACAGTGCATAACAATACAGCACAGATGCGAGTACGGCTGTCAACTGAACAGTCAACCGAGCGTTAGCGTCCGCCACAACACGTTTGTGGATTTTATAATCCTATTCCCGTGTTTATTACCATTTTATAACCTATTTTCTCTGACCAATTTAATCCATTTATCTTTATCCACCTTCTCGGTTTTAGCAACATCGGACGGTATGTGTTCATACGAACTGCGCAAGCGCGGCCACCAGCAACGTCAAAATATTCTAGCCGACAATCTCAGCGATGCTGGCCCACGCATGCGCGGATACTTTGCGCATACGTATGCTATAATATGATTGTTGTCATAGATAATGTAGGCAACTAATGTTGTCGTGTCTGTACTGTACTGTTCTGCTCTGCGCGGTGCTGGTAGATATGAATAGACCTTAAAATAGAAATTTCACGTTTTTCCTGTTTTGAGTTTTATTTGAAAACAAATTAGTGCACCGCTAAATTGATTAACAATTCAGATTTATCCTCATCTTAAATTTGTTGGCTGAAAAATGCTTAAAAATGTAAAAAACAAACATTGGTTTCCTCAACTCGGCGCGAAGTTGCCCAACCGGGCAGCGATGTATCCCATGTCATTACATTTTATAAGGATTTATCATCCAACGAATTTAAAACTATATATAGCTATTGCTATAGTTATGCAGATGACTTATTTCACTCTTTTTTTCCTGAAACTATTTGGTGTTGAATATTTAAAATACGTGATTCTTTGGTTTAGTTCACGCCGTACTACGGCAGTGACTGTTATCCTTCTTGATTAGTGCGGTAGGTACCGGACATCAATTGCGTTGTGTTTGTTTGTGAAGAGACATTTACAAGTGAGCAAGAGCGAGGGTAAGCTCAGAAGTGTTATTTATTACAATGTGTGTTACCGGTATTTGACTTCAGGAGATGTTTTTTTTTTGTTTTGCCATAACTGACCTATGGGAGCCTGATAGTTAATAGTTCTCATAGTAAAATAAAATACATGGGTAAAATAATTTAAAGGACACAGTCGATATAAATACTTGAAAAATGTGGTTCGAAGATAACCTCCTGTCGTTAAATAGTGAAAAAACATGTCATCCCATTCGAAATTAATACTAACCACATACCTCCAAATCTTCAAATAGTCTTACACGACCATACACAATTCGATCCACATCACAGTCGATCGAAATGCTCACTTCATAATAAATGAAATATTTCTTATGGTGCTTAGAGCATATTGGCAATCGTTTTAATTTAACCAGTACCACTTATATCACGAAAAAATATATGTGTGGCGTCTGTAATTTTAAATTTAACACGAGATCTTAAATTCGTCATAAAAAACTTTATGTCTTTTCCTGCTTTGCAAGAATATTACTGTATTTATGAGCATGCAGTATCATTATTCATAATGCCTAAGGGGGAATTTGAAATAAAAAATTTAAAATGCTTTTGGGTGAGTGGTCATTTGATGTCGTGAACCATCCCCGGTGTTCCGTCTTCTCGCGATTTGAATAGTCTTTTCTTCAATTTCCAGAAAATGTTTTTCATCATCCTACTGGTCGTGGTGGGCCTGCTGAGTGTCTTTTACCTGCTCTGCAGATTGGAGGAAAACTACTTCAGCTCTCGGGGAATCAAGAGTCCTCCAAGCTACGTGCCCTTCGTGGGCCACATGATGAGCGTCATCTGCAGGAAGGAGCACCTCAAGGACTGGATAGTCAGATTGTACAACTTCAGCCCTGGGGAGAAGTAACACTAGTCTACCTTATTACCCTTAGTTTGTTGTATTCTACTGTATCCAAAAATACAGAGTATTGCAAAACGTAACCGACAGACTTCAACCGTAATCCGGGATTATTTCGAGTAAGAAATTAAGATGTTCTTCAGTGACAGCTTTAATTGTTATTGGTTTATTTTCAAACACTAACGTAAAATCTTTCATATCTCGTCATTGGTCCTTCGGGCGAGTGATACCACAACCCTCCGCCTAACTCACCAATACTAGGGATTTTTAATTTTTTTCTAACGAAAAAGGGCCACAGAAGACCAAAATACCATCTTACTCCAAATAAGCTCGGGAATGGATGATTAAAGTCTTTCGGATGCCTTTCATTGCACACTTTGAAATCCCCAGATAGGTACGGAACATATTGCCACTCATCAAGAGAGGCCTTAAAATAATAATAATGAAAAAGGAGTAAAAAATTGAACAATCCATATGATTTAAAATTTCAGTTACATAGGAATCCGTCAATTCCTATCTCCACAAGTGATGATCATGGACCTCGATCTCGTGAAGCAAATTGCCATCAAAGACTTTGACCACTTCACTGACCATATGGGAATAATCGACGAGACCAGCGACCCTCTGCTTGGGAGCAATCTCTTCACTCTAAAAGGTGTGTTCATCATCTTCCCTAATCCATTTCACTGCATATCTTATGTACTTCTGTGTATAACACACTTTGGTATATTAAGAACAGTATTCTTCTATAGCGTTTTATTAATATTAAAAAAAAAATTAAAAAAGGAAAAATATTTGGCAATCTCTTGACCATGAAGAAAACCTGGAAAGTCGACACTAGTTACGCTTTTTCCATGTAGTACTTACTTCAACACTTTGGGTTTTCCAATTTCAGGACAAAAGTGGCGCGACATGAGGGCCACCCTGAGTCCAGCCTTCACCAGCGCAAAGATGAGGGGAATGTTCGACTTCGTAGCGGAGTGCGGACAGTCCATTTCTGACTTCTATCTGGAGGAGATTAAAAAGCCAGAAAACCAAAGTAAGCCCCAAATTTTTAATATCATATTTTTTATACCACCTTTTGCGTTCAGATCCAATAATTTACACCAATCTACATGAACAATAATTTATTAATGGAAGGTAGTCAAATTGTTCAACTTCTCGAGATTATCCTTAAACTAAAATTTCATCACAATGACCACACACCAAAAAATACGTACAGAGGCAGGTCCACTTGAGTAGGATATTTCATCCAATTTAAAAATCACTTAACTGCTAGCCGACTTGCTGATCTCATCTGCTACATAAATGTGAGTACATTGTTGATTCTATGGCGCCGCACGTCCCGTTGTCATTTTTAATCAAATGCCGTCATCAAGTCCCAATCACCAATTTGTGGCAGGTACGTGGATTGTGGTTTCAATTTAGGAGGCCGCTCAGGGAACCATTAATCGGATACCAACACCTCCGTCATAGGTCACCTCAAATGGTACGCTACGGCAGGTGACTTAGCGAGGGTGCCCGAGATCATGTGGTGGAGGTTTGTCCAGGTCTTGACGGCGGATTCATCTGCTTTCTGGTGTGGTAAAAAACTTTGTTTTTTTTTTTTTGTAATGCGGATTACAAATTTTGGTTACGTTTATTTAAAAAACGCAACGACAAATTATTAAACATACTTTTCTCCACTTTAAAAATCATATTCGTATTTTAAATATTTTGTAAAAACATACAATGGAACGGTCAGAAAAAAATAAATATTTCTGATTCGATTTTGATAAATGCTAATAAGCCTATGTAAATTTACAAAATATTTAACAAATGTTTTTCTATTTAAAACATTATTTTTTTATTTTTTTTATTGTATAATATTCATTATATACAGTGGGAACTTATACCCATTAAGCCACTGCAAGTAGCTTGTCAGCAGGAGTTTATTTCAACAATATAATATAATACAACAATAAATTACAATCATCATACAAACGTAGGGCAAAATTATTATATTTAGGCGCATGCGTTGTGATCAATATACACAAGTTGAAAAAAATATTAAAAAGAAAAAATAATGGAAAAAGCATGACAGTTTTGTTATTGGGATACTAGAGTCCAATTTTATAACACCGATTTAAATAATATTATAAAAATGTCAATATCATAAAAAATATCAAAATTATAAAAGTACCAATATTATAAAAATATCAATATTATAAAAATATCAATATTATAAAAACATAAATATTCAAAAAAATATCAACATTTCAAACATCAACTTTATAAAATTACCAGTATTATAAAAATGTCAATATTATAAAAATACGAATATTATAAAAATAACAACATTGTAAAAAATATCAATATAATAAAAATATCAACATTATAAAAACATTAATATTACAAAAATATAAATATTACGTAAATATCAGAAATATCAAAGCATCTGCAAGTATTAAATAAATTGAGAAATAAAATTAAAAAATACATATACATGAAACAGCAGTACAGGTTGGTTACAATGAGGATAGACTTAAATATAAGTAACACCGTAACAGTAAATACAACAGATATCGAGGAGCTATACAACCAAAGAGATCGTCATATTTGTTACCATCAATACACAAGGTTACTTTCCGAAAGCCAACACTTTAACATTTATTTATTTATTAATTCATTTTTTGAAACATACATTCACACAAATAAGGTACAATGATTATAAACATTTTGTTGTTGTTGTTGTTTTTTTTTTTTTTTAACATTAAATTATAAATACATTTGAACAACCTACGAGTAATGTATATAAAACAAAAAATCCCACATAGGCAAGGCCAGTGCATGGGTATACCTGGTATCAGTTAGTTGCAGTATATTGGTTTCATCAGTGAGAATTTCAACGTAGGGCAATTGTTTCTAAATTCGTAGGGCAATTTGTTAAATATAAATGGTACAATGTATTCAAGGGTTCGTTGACCATATTTATTTTGAAATATTGGCACTATCATTCCTATATTTTGTGTGAAACGTGTATTGTGTACATGATCCATCACTGCCTTATACGGACTTTCAGATATATGTTGCAGTAAAATTTTATACCACAAAAGACCACGAACAGGTAATACATTAATTGATTTGTACATGATATCAATGTTTCGCCTTTGCTTAAAAACTATTTTACTTACTAGCAATTTTACCATGGCATTTTGAATCAGCTGTAAATGTTTTATGTTGGTCTTACAGGAGTGTCCCCAAGAAGTTATACCATACCTTATAGTCGATTCTGCTAGAGACAAATAAATTGGTTTCATAGTTTTTATAGGCACATGTAATATTACCTTATGGAGTCTTCCTACAATGGCTCGAAGTCGCTTACAGAGGTTGTCTAGGCGCCCCCGTGGCTGCCGGCTGCGTTTTATAGTTGCTCCTGATTTATCTTGCAAATATTGGGAAGTTATTAATTTTCCCGGTGTAAAAATAGCATAAAATAACCGCAATAATTTTTAGGTTACATTTATAAAAATTACATAATTTTAGTGCTGTCGTTTCGAGCTTAAATCAATTTTATAACAAAAACCCAAATATTTCAAATATTTTGAGTTGAAATCTGCTTCGTTCTTCCGAATTAACGCACCGGCATCGGTCACATCTGGCGGTCGGTCGTCACCACATGTACTAGTGAAGTGCCAACAGTTAATAGAAACGGCGATTCGGACCACGGTGGTTGTAAAAAATATTGTATACAACCGGGAAGTGGGCTGCTGAGACTCCAACAAGGACACCACCAGCTGGGGCGAGAACGAGCCTTTACCTTCGTCATTGAGATAGTGGCCAAGTTCCTCAACAAGCACGACTTTGACCTGATCTGCAGGGTGGATCAGGTGGTAGAGGACGGGTATGAGTTCTTTGCCAAGAAGCAACTGGTACTGCGGGGAATTCGATAATGAAGGAGCAATGATGTCAGTGGATGACACGCTGAAGTGCTCCTTCCCGATCCTGAAGCCGGCTGACAAGCGCATGGCGTACGTCAGACCAACACCAATCGTCCCGTCACCAACAAAGACAAAGAAGATTGGAAGAAAGGATCAGTACCTCCGGCCCCCGTCCTCACCCGCCGCCCAACTTTACATAACTCCTATCATTTGTATTAGCGTCTTGCAATATATCGTAAGGAATAAATACAGTTAGCTTCTTTTTTCTTTTTTTTTTCAATTAGACATGTATGAAAACTTAGACCAAGCCGTATTTAATTTTGATAATCTAACTGCATCTCTTTATATGGTCTATAAATAATGTGTAATGATAGTGTCCAAAAAAATGTCATAGATTTAATATAGGAATAATGTAAGAATAGGAAGTAAGATTTGTACAGCGCCCTTGAGGTGATTTTTCACAAAAACAGCGCTATAAAAATCTTCCGATTATTATTATTATTATTAAGGCCGGGAACACATCAGCTAGTGGTTAACATATCTTAGAAATTTATGTTGAACGTTTTTAAAGGAGTCGAAGTGAATTTTATAGTGAGCGGACCATATAGAAGAATGATATTGGACCTGACTACGAACTAAGGAAGAGTATAATAATTTTAGTGTTGAAATATTCCTGAAGTCTCTGACATTTTGAAGAATGAAGCCAAGCACGTGTTGGCAGCTATACAACCATCGATATCTCTTTTGTCGATGGCTATAATCAATAAACAAGTATATAATGGTAAGCTACGAAATAGCCACGGCTACACTAGCGACATGAAACTACACACTTATTTTTTTTTTAAATTTCTTCTCTGTGTTAAAGAAAATCTATTTATTTAAAAAGTTTTTGAGGATATTTAATATTTTTAAATATTTTATAAAACACACGTAGAATATATTAATTAATTATTAATTGTTTTTGTGTTTAAATCATAGAATTTCATATTTATCAATTTATAGTTTTTATTATTATAAGTTGTAACAATGTGGATTAACTGTAGTTTGAAAATAGCCTTGAACGCCGAAACAGCTGTCACAATAATAAAAACGAAAAATACCTTAATAATAACATTATTAAATTTGATTTATTTTATATTTAAAAAATTAAATAAATATAAAAAATGTAGAATGATCAGAAAAGGGTAATATTTCTGACTTAATTTTGACCAACGCTAAGCCAATATAAATTATAAAAATATGTAATATATAAAAATTATTTTTAAAAACATTGTGTTTATCGTATTGCGTACCTTAGAATCTCTTTACTGCTCACCAGTTCACCATCTTGTATATGCCAGTATCATATAAATACTCCCACATTTCAGAACATCTAAAAAACCTGCTACTGGCTCAAATGTCCTGAAAGAATCCAGTTCAAGCTTTGCTGGATGGTATTTAAATCAATTAACGGGATGGCCCCGGCTTACCTATCGGAACTCTGCATCCCTGAAAATTCCAATTCACGCCAGTCAGCTCTTAGATCAGCGACGTCATCCGCCATCGGAAGGCTGAAGGAACTATAGCGAACACCAGATACTAAGTTTGGTGAGCGAGCTTTCAGCGTGTCAGGCCCTAAAGCCTGGAATAAACTGCCATGCGATCTAAGATTGATCAAAGACTTGACAGAATTCAAGCAAAACTCATCTCTTCGGATAGTCATATCCATGAATGATTCAGTTACCTAATAAACAAATAATTTAAATATTTGTAAATGTAAATAATTATTATCAAAAATCTCAAATCAAATCATGTTTCAAATAAGCACCCACTCTTCTTTTGTCAATAACCTTCTAATGTATATAATATCAATAACAAATAGGATTTAAACAGTAACTGCAATGTCATGCAATGTGCAATGTTTTCTAATATTGTGTCCTGAGCGTGCAAAGTCATACCATCTCAGCCCAAAACATTGTAATTTAACGTTTTAATCTGGAGTGACCTGCCAGCTGCAGCTGCAGGGAAGTGTGTTTCTGTATCTGTTTGTACGTAATAAGATAAACTCTAGCAAGTAGTATTTGTACAACGCCCTTGAGGTGATTTTTCACACAAACGGCGCTATATAAATCATCCGAGTATTATTATTATTATCATTTGGCCTCCTTTCTATGCTGTTCATATTTATCATATTGAATCTGTACAACATCGCTTCTTACGTGGAATTGCATTCATTTGAAAATTTTACTTCATTCCAAACATTTATTTTTTCATAATATATCTAAATAATAAAGTTCTTAAGTAGGTACCTGCTTGTGTTTTCCATTTTGAAAATATTCTACTCAAACAAACCTTCTTTTGAATATGCAATCTGTGGCTAACCAGAATAGTATGGGGTAACCTCAAT
The DNA here is from genome assembly GCA_022606495.2 of Halesus radiatus. Lineage (NCBI taxonomy): Eukaryota > Metazoa > Arthropoda > Insecta > Trichoptera > Limnephilidae > Halesus > Halesus radiatus. The sequence goes on from JAHDVE020004862.1 coordinate 8,293, forward strand.
AAATCATGACGGCTTCAATGTATTTCATTCAAACTACTGTGTAAATCTTCCCAGCACTAATAACAAACTGTGCTATTTTCAGCCAAGTAATTTTCGAGAAAATCGAGGACAGACAGACATTTTATATATACAGTAAAACCCCTATTTTACGTTTTTCAAGGGACTGAAAAAAAACAACTTAAATGGAGGGAAAATGTAAATGGGGGGAAATGAAAAAAAAACAACTTTTTTTTTAAAATAATCTTTAATTTTTTTGGTTGAAAAAACAATACATATTTTATTTTTATAAAAAAAAATCATGTAGGTAGATTAGTTGAGTATTGAAAAAAAACATTTAATTTTTTTTTATTAAAAAATCATTTTTGTTGAAGTTTTTTGTATTGAAAAAATATTTCATATATTATTAAAAAAATCATGTAGATTAGTTTGATTAATTTTATTTTCTCTAATTCTTTTTCAATTGTATATATACATTTAAAAGTTTGGTTTTGAACGCCACAAATGTGACGACTGCGCCGGCGCATTGTCATGTGCGCGTCCAATCACGGCACAGATAGCTAAAATTGAAAGTGGGCGGCCAATCACGTTTCGCGCCGTACGGCCGACCAATCACGGCACGACAGATAAACATGTGTCTTCTGCGCCGACTCATTGTCAAGCGCGCGTAAATCACACATTTTGAATATTTTCGACGTAAATTGCGGGAAAAAAACGTAAAAATCGGGTAATAAATGTACTAAAATACATCGGGACTGAAATAATAACACGTAATTGGCGGGAAAACGTTAAATCCGGGGACGTAAAATACGGGTTTCACTGTATATAGATATTGTAATTGTTTTTTAAAGTTTTGGTTCGAAACCTTGCACCATTCCGAGATATTTCATCAATTTGTCTTTTCAAATAATCTCTTAACAATCTGTTTAGGATTTTTTTACTACGTCTCTCGGGAATTACGCAGTTAAGAATGAAGTCTTTAAGCCTAAGGAAAAGGATAAGGAATTTTCCTTTAAAATAACCAGAATAGCTCTCCTGAACTGGTGGCTGGAATTCTCAGTGGACATTAGGGAAAGGGGGGACAAAACGGAGAAAAATAAAAAATCGGTACAGCGTAAAAAGAATGTATTGAAATAAATAGTTGATACAAGTTGTAACATTTAGTGTACGCAATACAATGTTCAATACAAACCAAAATAAAATAATAAAATATATTGCCTAATTTAAATATTTTTTAATAGTATATTTACGAAAGAGGAAACATTACAGCACCTTTTTAAAAATAAAAAATATATTCATATTTTTCACAAGGTTTTTTTGTTGTTGTAAATTTATTTAATTTTGATCAAATTGGTTTGGAGGAATGTGACGCTTCTTTTTTTTAATACCGCGCAAGAGTCCCAATTGCTCTTGTGCTAAGGCGTACCCAATTGGAATATATCGTGTGAGGGAAGAAGGTTGGGAAGTACCTGGCTATTCAGATCTGGTAACCAAACACGCTGGTTTCGATTCTGAAAGGTGGCCTTTCACCAAGGTGATACTGAGAGTATCTTCCGTTCGTACGTCGGGTTAATGTTGATCTATTGATGTTTATACTGCGTCACATTCCGTCATGGCTTGTCATGAAAAAAAAACATAATATATATATATATATAACCACAGAACATGGAAATGCCTAGAAGTGTTTTACGCCTCAATCTGGTTTGCTACGCAGTTGGACAATACCTACAGAATACTATTGCGACAGTTGATAACTTATAAAAACTTTTAAGACTAAAATATTTCTACTGCTATCGTCATTATGGTGGAAAAAAGTGCTTGTGTAGTGGTGGAGGACTTGGCTAGCAGAGGGTTGAACCTTCGGACCTCTCGGCTACTAACTGGTCTACTTTGGAGTTATTGGAGACGTTTTAATCAAAATGATATATCGTATTTATTTCGCGATCCAGTATTTTTTTGATTTTATTATGTGGCGTGCATTTCTCTATGGCCAAAGGTAGGCTGTGTGTAGTTTTTGGGTATGAATTACACATTGAATACGGCCCCTTTATTATTATCTTCCGCTAATTATCGTGACCATAGAGTAAAGAATAAACATCTGAACTTGGAAAAAAAACGTTTCGATGAATTTACTTGTCGTATTTTTACAATTTTTTTTTATGGTAGGCACAGCTATTCAGTTTTAATGGAGTGTTTGTCACCGGTCTGGAACCACTGGGGCTATAGAATTCCGCAATCGGGGTATTATTAACGCCGGTTATTGTATTTTAGTTGAAGTAAAATATGATATAATGTGCCCAGTCTTCGTTAGTGTCTACAACGATAATGATTGGATGATTTGTATAGCGCCATTTTTGCGAAAAAACGTGAGCGGAATACTGTAGAAAAAAGGTGTATGTGTGGTGAAACTTTGTCCAGATCTCGGCAGCGGATGCGTCTAACCACCGGCTGCGTGGCGGGACAGATCGGGAGAAGACGGTCGAGGGAGACCCTTTGGTCTCTCCAGCCGGACTCTCTCGAACCATCGCCTTACGCTGGAAGTAGGAGGGATGGATTCATAAGTCCATCGCTTCGGACACACTGATCCCCAGATTCCTACACATACCTTTCCTTAATCCGGAAAGAATGCAAGACTGATGGCACTAAGGAAAATAATTTCGTCATCTTTGAGATTGCTGTTTGGAGGGTATTTTTAAGGAGAGGGATGTAGGCCGAAACGCAGAGGCCGGCAAATTTTTCCACAGCCGGGCTGTTGAACTCAAGAACGAGTCGTAGAAACGACCCGTTCTCATATCCGAATGTCAGCCGTGTGCAAATGTCGGGCTCGTATTTGGCATGTTTGGCGTATTTGGCATGTTGTTGAAATACCAGTAGAAAAGGGACAGCATTCCCACCTGACGTATGTGCTCCAAAGATTGCAATCTGTTTGTCAACACAGGGGAATGTATCAAACGGACCGCCCGTTTCGGTCTGCAGAGTCAATCATGTATTTTGTGGCCACAGACCAGAGGTGGCTGCCAAATTCAACAGTGGGGCACACTTGCGAAACTGTACTATCTGCGGGCCCTGTACACTGTACAGTACGCCCAACTTCTGAGAGGCTAACTTGACTCTGGCTTCAATGGCATATCATAGATAAAAGAAACAGATGGAGATACGGCATATATTGATGCCGACTGTCGCCTCGCTGTGAGCAAACCAGCTCATGGCCCATCTTCCTTGTCACTATTATCTTTGAGGCATAATATAGACACTTGTAAACATTTCCATGTGATTATTATAATTAAAAAAAGAACAATGTTTACATTAAATTCAATAACTTATAATATTCAAAAAGAACCATTTAAAAAGCACAATAAAAAATAAAATAAATGTATGTAATATATTCACATATTAAATTTATAATATTTGCGTGTTTTTCATTAAATTTAGAATACAAAAGGCAATGCTAACAATTAAAAAGCATTTTACGTCCTATTAAAAAAATAAACACTGCGTAACAATACACGTCAAGGCGAATAACAAAGTTAATTATTTCATCGATAAAAAAATACGATAGCAGTAAAACGGTGGCCGACGACGGGCGCGGGGGCGATGCTGTCTCGGCTTGCGCGCTTCGGCTGTCCGGCGACGACGCACGGGGATTTGTGCCCAATTGGGCTGGAGCAAAACCTTCCTACGGTGGATTCCTACGGTGGATACCTACAAACTGACAGCTGATGATGTGTATATTTTTTTACAGATTTATAGCTGCACGCATGCATGTACGTTAAAAATATATACATGGTGTTCGGAAACTTGTGGTACAAACTGAAAACCGGTGAATCTACATCACATTTGGAGTTGATTTTGTGGTACAACTTTTTTTTTAATTTGAGCCTTTGTTAATGGATGACAGCCATAAAAAAAAATTGTATTTTAAAATGTGTCGAAGCATAGACCCGGCTCCAATAGTTTCTCAACCCTAAACTTTACAAAAAAACGCAAAGTAAAAAAAAAAACATACACTGATGTCAGAATTTACAGCTGAAGGCAAAGGTCACGTGACTCCCATTTTAGCATCAGCTTTGCTGTACTCCCTTCCACGCTTGTTTTACCTGATCTTGACTGCGGTAAGCAAATTACAAAAGATTTATAAAAGACTCAAACTAAATACTCGGTTTTTGTAAACAAGCTGAACCTTTTTACCTCGTTGCTGTTTTACTTAAATTGGCAGCACGCCTAACTCGCCCCCGCCGCTCTAATTTTGGTTCCTTCCCCTTGCGCATTAAGGCATCTCTATGTATTATTTGTTCTGTGGATAACCACATAGACAATATGTGATGTAGATTCCCCGGCTTCCCGTTTGTACCACTAGTTTCCGGACACCGTGTATACATTGAAAATCAATCTAAAAAAGCGACGTTTGAACAGGATCAGCGGCCAACTCGGATCCAACGGGCGGCCATCTTGGACGGACTGCCGGGGCCCTACGCAGGAAGGTGTTGCGGTTAAAGAGGCTTAGAATGTGGGACAAAAGGGACCGGACAACATCGCCCGCGCGTAGTCAAAAGGGTTTAGTCATTCTTACGCTAGATATAATACATACATGACAATAATTATATATGTATAGTTTTCCTTAAAATGAATGTATCAAGTATGGCGGGTATCAGACAAGTGGATACGATATTACGTTGGTTCCTTCGGCTCTGGTGGACAAACAAACACACCTGGCAGATAGCAATCTGCAGGTAGTAATCTGACTTCTAATCTGGTAGATAGCCCTCTCACTCTCTCCAATGTTTTAAATGAACGCTTAACTCTATTGCATATTAAAAGTATTAATAGGACCTAACCAATGTGGATCAATGGCGATGATAAATGATCCAATTATTATTATTGTGATAAGAATTATTAGAAATACGCGTCACGCACTTGGAGTTAGACGCAGTTTGGAATTGCAACATGGCGAAGATGTAATATTGACGGAGAAAGCAATTCATCGTAAAATAATGGATTTCTGTTTTGTTGTCTATTTCTTGCTTTCAGGCGCGGAGGTTAATTTTCCCCCACAAGTCGTGAAACTCGCGGCTTCGAAACGTAGGAGACTGGTACTGGTACAGTTCCGACTGCGGCCGGATTTCACCGATGATTAAATCAGATTGTGTAAGTCCCCCTTATTGCATTACAAACTGCGTCCGAATACGTGAATAGGTCTGAATAAATGGGTGATCCTTATCGTCTATTACGTTAAAATTGCGGCGGCACTTTCGAAGCGCCCTAGTACACGTCTTAATTCCTTCGAAGAATTTGCGCTTTTGAAATTAATACATTTTTACAACATTGAACGGCGCGTAAAAAGCCGACCGCGCGTGTTTCCTTTGCGTGCTCGCTCAAATATTGAATTATTATTACGAATAATATGTTTTACGTCACAAGAGGCAGTGAGAATTTTTTTTTTTGGAAGATTTTGTCGACATTTTTGTGAACGTTAATATTTACACGAGAAAAATGGGTTAAGTCTATGAAGGAGTGTAGATTTAATGAATTTGCAGTAAAATGCTATCGATTCTGATTAATTCTCATACATAATAGCTAATTTTCATCCAATTTTCATGGATTAATGTAAAATTCTTAAACATTTGAAAAACTTTTCATAAAAATCCATAGATAATAGAAATTTTTCACGCAATTTCTATGGATTGTCATAAAATTCTCTAACCCTGCGTCTTACGTAGGCGAATTTGCGCGAATGCGGTTGCGACAGCGATTGAAAGCCAAACGATGCCTTAATTGACGATTGCGATAGCGTCTCACGGTACAGACCGTTCTTGTATAGCACAAATAAAAATTCTACTTTAGCCATGTTGAAAGATAGCAAACACCGTCGAGTCCACTACGCGCGAAAATATCAAATCAACTGATAGCGTCGCTCAAGTCCCGGGTAAAGTTCCTTCGCCCGCGTAAGACGGAGCGTAAGTTTTTCATCCAAATCCATAAAAAATAGCTATTCTTCCAATTTTCATGGATTGACATAAAATTCTCAAAGATTTTCATACAAATCCATAGAAAATGGCTACTCTTCATCCAATTTTCATGGACTGTCATAAAGTTCCGAAAGTTTTCCACAGAAATACATCGAAAATAGCTTTTCTTCTACCAATTTTCATGGATTGTCACAAAAATTTAAAAAATGAAATGAATTATCATCGAATTCCATAGAAAATGATTATTAAAACTAAATTCCATAGATTGAAAATAAATTTCTATCCAAATTCCATAGAAAGTGAATTTAATCGGACAGGTATTGCAAAGTTTTAAAACACAAAGAAAAAAGAAACAATTCTTAATACATCTTTTTGAAAAGATGAAAAAATATCAATAAAAGATTTGTCGGATGATTAAAAAGACAACATGCAATACGAAATAATGACAGATGCGTATTTTAAAAAAACCGATGCAATACCTTTACATAAATTGTTGTGAAAGATGATTTAATTTAACTTAAAAAATAAAGAAGCTACAACTTTCTATAATTATTATTTAATTACTATGTATATAATTTTATTTTCTTCTTAAAATCATACAATATAATGTATATTATATTAAATATATATATATATTTATAGTTTAATAATAACGCATCTCTTTCTTGTTGTTTGAAATCAATAAATCTATAATGTAGTTGTAGGTTTTTTTTTTTTTTTTGATTTCGATTTTTTTTCTCTTAACAAAAAAAACGCGATGGCGATTGGTGCAACAGCTGGATCTGAAACATACAAACGGATTCGTTAATTAAAGCGGTTGATAAGTGAGATTACGCAAGCATCACGTTGGTACGGGAGTCGCGCAGAATTATTTTTATTTTACATTTATACATTGGTTTCATTCGTTCATTCTCTCTACATGGTTTGGGCATGTAGAGAGCATGAACGAAGAGAAAAGTGTAAGAAGAAGCCGGGGACGCCCGAGGAAGACATGGCACGATCGAGTGAATCAAATACTTGAGTCGTGCCATGTCAGAAGTCGGAATAATAAAAGAGAATGTATGAGACGATGTATGGATGTGAATAAAGCGAGAAGTGTATGCCAAGATTGAGTTGAGCCAGGGAATCGGTGTGATGGTTGGTTAGTTAGTTGCATTAAGTCCACAGAGGCCTATGTAATGTTTGGGGATGCTGTGTGAAGGGTCTTTTTGAGGAAAGAAAGAGACCCACGTTGCATGCATGGAGGGAGGAAATGCAGGGGCTAGGAAATCGGTGACCGCATGCTTCAACACACATCTAAATCGGTACAACCCAACCTAACCTAATTTTTTTTTTATATATATATTAACTTACATTTTTAAAGAAATACAAATAATTCCTGATTACGGATAACCTGACAATATTTTTAAATCTCCTACTACCATCACAGTAAGCGGAAGATGTTGCTTGTGTCGTGATGGAGGACTTGACCGGTGATATATTTAAAAAAGAACTTAAACATACACTCTGTTATAAACCAAGAATTTATTGTATTTAATATGATGTCAAACCACAAAGTGTTTGCTACTTTACTAAAATATTTTATTTTTTATTTAAAATTTTTTGATTATTTAGGTTAGGTTAGATTCGGGGTATTTTTTTGTTTGTTTATTTTATTAAAGACTCTGTATGACTTTACGTAAAAAAAAAGAAATTTTTTTGATTAAAAAACCTTTGTAACTTTTTTCTAATTATTTATTTTTGACTGGACCGGTTTCACCCCATCACGGGCATCGTTAGACATGCACAATTAAAACTAAATCTATGGTATATATAGCATCGATGTCGGAGTGAGTCCCCCTGCTTTCTAATATTGTTTTTATTTATGACTTGAAATTTGTTTTATTGCTGACTGTAATGTTTATTATTACATTTTTAAAAACTACTTTTGCGTTTGTTTACCGAGTCTATGGGTTTTAAAAAATTTATATAAAGTCATTCGTGTCAGCTTTTATTTGAACAGATGGTTATTTCTGGTTTTGTTTTTTCCCTGTGATTTCCGTCTTGTTTGCTAAAATAAATTTTATAGCAGTTTTTGAACTACGGGTAACCAGGCACATTTTAATGGGTCTTTAAAATATTGTATTATGTTATAATAGGTACACATCGGGGTAATATCCTTCTCAGAGTTCGCCTTGAATGTCTGCGACAAAATTCCCAGTTACATTTTACCCTGGTATTTTATTTGTGTTAATATTTGTATGTTAGATATTATTAATGCATACAAGTAACGTTACACTATAATGGATCCAGTCTGACGATGCCCATAATAGGATGAAACCGGTCCGGTCGAAAATAAATAAGTGGATAAAAAAATACAAAGGTTTTTTAACACCTCGACTCCGGTGATGGGTCTGATTTGACCCAGTGTTTTTTAAATAAAAGATTTTGCCGCAAATATTTCGTTTAGGCTAATTTCCTCTTGTCTATTCTTTTATCAAATATTTACCCACATCTCGACTCAAAAATGATTAAAATCGGACACGTTTTAAATAAGTTATTAGAATAATTGTCTATAAAAACACGCAAAATCTCCATCTCGTCTCAGTTGAATTTGAGCAGCTGACGAAACAGTATATCTCTCGCTCTATCTTTCCGTCTTTGTCTCTCGCAGTCCTTAACACGCAGATGTTGTGAACCATTCGGGCGCATTTCTAGTATTGTGATTATATTTTTATAACTTTGTTTTTATTTCGTACCGTACTAACGCAATGGCAAGGCAAAATTATTTAGCTGATAATGAGATTGAAAAGCTTCTTAACAGTGAGATCAGTGATGATGGCGACTTGGAATTCGAATCATTGAATCCAGAATTTGAAAGTGATCCGGAAGACATATTACTAGAGGAAATATCTGAAAGTGAAAATGGAAGTGATAATGCAGTTAGTGTAGGAAATCTGAGTGAATCCGTTGCAAATGGACTTGTCAAATTCCGGATTCCTTTAATTTTTTAATGAAAATTGTTCATTTAAATTTGTTTTGTTGAAAAATAAAAGTTTTAGTATTTTTAACTAAAATGTATGTCATTCAATGGTTTTAATTGTGACAAATTAATGTGTCAGTAAATTAAATACTCAAATAAGAACGCCATTATATAATATTTTCTAATATTTGCATAAGCAATCATCATGTAATATGGCTATAAATTTAATTTATTTTATTTTTACACATCTTTCTATTAGAGGTACAGCAACAAGGAAGAATTAAATAAGTGATTTTATTTCTGGTATTTTAAATAATACATGATATACTTGTAAATGCACACCGTCGATTTCCCGAAAATGTTAATAAATATACAATCAAAAATAATAAAAAATGTTCGCTTCCACTGACTTCCTGGGACGAGTCTTTACCCCCCTCCCGGACTACCCTCCTCATTCTCCTGACCATCATAGCAGCACCCGGCAGCGGCTGTCTCGAGACACAATTGAGTCAGTCGTCCTTTTGCTGTCGCGCGGGGTACCCGCGCTACTGTATATCGACGAACCGCAACATTTACGGAATACTAATTTCTAAAACTTCCATCTTCATACAAGAAACACAAGGAATATGTTATGAGTTTATGAGGAATTACATAATATTATATAAAAGTAAGGATATGAACGAAAAATGCATAAAAAAGTCTTTTAATTTCATCATTTCAGCCGGGTCAATTTGGACCCACCATCGCCGAATGTGTTTTATTTTGAACCTCCGGGTATTACGTGTTAATCAAGTAAATTCATTTTAAAATGAAATTCCACCATGAATTGACAGTTTCAAAATTAGACACTTTATATCACTTTAAAAAAGTATGTCGATTCATACGTGTGTTGAATTATTGGGTCACCGACTTGCCAGCCCCTGCGTTTCCTCCCTCCTACAACATGAGTCTCTTTCTTTCCTCAAAAAGAGCCTCCACGTTCATACATATGTTGATTTATCACGGAACCGGCAATCCATTCCACAGCAGAGCTGAGTATAAATAAATGAATACATATATTCAAGACGCCATCTATGGGTGCAATTGAATTCGGTCAGAACTTTGTGCTCTCGTACAGAGATGGCAGCCAATATATTAGAAATAATTGAGAAAAAAAAATATTTCACGGAAAGTATGAGATTGATAGAAATAACGGAAGTCAACAATGTCTCGGTATCTCAATTGGTAGAGAAGCAAGTCCCGAAGAGACTAGAGGTTTTGAATTCGAGTTTCAGTCGCGATCGTATCTTCATATTTTCGATGAGTTGTGGCATTGTTTGTTGGTTGCAGTAAGAGATGTATGAATGTGGATTAATACCGTCTACGCCGCCTCCTGTGGCCGCTTCTTCTCCTTCTTCTTCTTGAGGAAGGAGGGCGTCCTCAGCCCCTTCTTCTTCTTTTTGTCCTTCTTCGGGGACTCCTCCAGGGACATGTCCTTCGATGGCGACCCCTGCAACACACACACACACAGTTCAAATGTAATATCATTCATCGGACTAATACTGTCACAACTCAAAATGTTACATGATTCTAGAAAATACGTTTACTTTAGAGCAAATTTTTTCAGATATCTCGAAAATAATTATTTTTCAGATGTGTCACTCTTCTTGCGAACTGACAATATCAAAAAAAGTCGGAAATGTAATAATAAGTTTCAATTAATTTGCTTTCCACTGTTTATGACACATCGGCGCCTATCAAGTTAAAGATAAAATGTTAGATTGATTGATTGGAATGTTTGATTGATTGGATTGTTTGGTTGATTGGATTATTTGAATGATTGAATGGATTGTTTGATTTATTAATGGATTGTTTGATTGAATGGATTGTTTGATTGATTGATTGTATTGTTTGATTGATTGGCTGACCTCTTTGCTGCTATGAGAGAAAGTGCTGGCGTGGGCATCCGAGTGGTCTCCGTTCAGCGTGTTCTCTCCTGTAACACACACACGCACACAATTAGTTCAATTATCAAAGTCACCGTCACACTCCTTTATAATTTCACTGTAGAATAATAATACAATTTAACAGTAATTTACAGAGAAAAAGAAAGAAAATAAAAGAAAATTGTTGTTAGATTAAATTTTGTCCTAATACAGAAAGAGTAGTTCCGAAACCAGTTTGCATTACAAATAAACTTTGTTAAATTTTCTACATTAATTACACCATTTTGTTAGATTTTACAATTAATTTTATTAGGGGGCAAATTCCACCACCTCCAAGTAAACTGTTGAGTAGTGTATAATATTATCTGTTCCACCACCGCCGAGTAATCCATCAAGTAAATATGCTTGTTTTTTTGTTATGTTAATTCTATTCTTTAAGTCACTCGACGAGTATTTACTCGGAGATGGTGAAATACGATGTTCTTTAAATATTTACTATAAAATTATAGATTTTGCTTTATTGTGAAATGGTGTCAGAGATATATTTGATCCGTGGCAGAAGGACAAGAGAGAAGGCTTCATTCGATAATACTTAATATGCAACTGAACAAAAATGGGACATACCGGTATAAACATATTTTACTTTTAAACAGCTTAAAAAATGGGATTTTTTTCGTATTTTGCTAATGTAACAATTTTTTTTAAATTACACAAGTCCCTTTGTCTTCCTCCCACAGATTGCAGTGACACCACCGTGAGATTGCTTGTGGCGGAAACAGGAACTATAAATGTTTTTTGTACGAAATTCATTTTAGTTCCTGGTTTCGCCACCCTCGATCTATTGGCAGTTGGGGTTACACATAGATAATAGAAACGATAAAGAGAGATACGGCATGGAAGCATACTGACTGCCGTTGTCATACGACCAAACTGCATATACTATCAAAGTGGCAATGTAATAAAAGTTATGCATTTATGTAGAGACGCGGTTAACGGTGGTACGGGTAAACGATACACGCGACACTTGTGGTGCAACAGTAATAATGGTACATGGCACATCTCCTTATTTCTATTATCTTTGGGGATACCTATTGCCGTCTCAGTCCAGCTATAAAACTGTTTTTGTCGCAAGAAAGGAAGGTAAATTATAAAAAAATATTTTAATAGGATATTTAATTAATTTTTTTCATTTTAATTAACTAACTAACCAACACGCCATTTCTCCGCAGAGGTAGGCAGAGAGGACAGACTGTCAAACAACTTTGTCTCGGCACACACTCCATGCTTCATTCATATTCATACATACATACATCGCATACATACTCTTCTGTTATTCCGAGTCTTGACATGGCCCGACTCGAGTATTTGATTCACTTGATCGTGCCATGTCTTCCTCGGGGGTCCCCGACTCCTTCCATTCGCATTCGCATCATGTAATCTCCTTACACTCCTTTCTTCGTTCATTCGCTCTACATGCCCAAACTATCTAAGCGTCCCTTTCTTCTTTCTCAAAATTTTTCACACAATCATACATTCTCTACAGTAATTTAAATTATACGTATTTAAAATTGCACCAAAATAAAACTATTTAATATTTGTGGGTGGTTCATAAAAAAAATATATTTTCAATACATTTTGAACAGCATCCTTCATTAATTAAAAAATATCCTATTGTCCACGAATCAACGGTTTGTTTCCGTGATTGATTGGTGAAAGATTTGAAAGAAAACTGACCTTTCGACTCCTACGTCCCAGATAAGTCAATAAAATTGATGATAATCTGTTCAAGAAAGAACCGTACAAGAGTCCCAACTGCTCCCTCCTAACCGGAGACAGTGAGACTATGGCATCCCCAATTGGGGTGTGTTGTGAGGCTGGCGCTTAAGGGGAGTGGGAGAGGAAGGTGGAAAAGTACCTGGTTATTCAAATCTGTTCACCAAACTCTGCGGTCGAGTAGTTATGATCCTCAGCTACGAATCCAGAGGCCACGGGCTAAAATTGCGGTGTGCGCAATACACAATTTATTCATTAAAAATAACACATAGTACATTTACAGCACGTTCCAGAGTGGTAGATACTCCAGGTATTGCCCTGGTAGAAGGCCACAATTCAGAATCAAAACCTTGTCTGAAATTATTTTGTCTGTGTTTGGTGATCGGATCTGAATACTTCCCAACCTTCAGCCTCACATGCCATAGTCTCACTGGCTCCAGACGATTGGGAGCGTTCGACCAGTCTGGAACGTGTCGCAAATATAATATATATTATTTTATGTGAATTACACGTGAAGCAATACAAATTAATGAAATAAGATTTTCTTGCGCACGCCGGGATTTAAACTCGCGATCTTCCGATTCATAGGCTGTCGTTTAATTGATTACGCAGGAAGTTAAAAATATAATCAATTCCATTGACCTATCTGGGGACTAGGTTATATATATCACGTTCATTGCTGACACCGCAAGTCACGCGTTGACAGTAATTTGACCGGCATGCGCCGTCTGTTCCATTTCCGGTCTAAAACAGACGCAGCCATGTGGTTTTGAATCGTTTCTAGCCTCAGCGCAAGGCACTGTCACTGTTCGGCAGTTTGAATAGATCCGTCATTCATACCGGTCGTTAAAAAAAAAACAGTAAATTATGATGTCTATACAATATTATGGTCATGTAAACACTCCTTTAGTTGGCTCGACCGTTCAGTCAAATGTTCTCAGCATGGCATTAATATGTACGAATTTTAGTTAGCAATGAACGTGTTAAGTAATTTGTTGACATGATTTCACGACATAATTAATTTTAATAATTAATTTTATAATTAATTTTTCTTCCTTTTTGGGATAAAGACAGATTCAAGGCGGTGAGTTCTATCAGTAATTAGTAGTTGGCGGACATACCTTGTGACCTGGTGGTTAGCACGGTGTTCCTGGTGACCCACCGCAAGGCTAAAGCGGCGGAGCGCGCATGCATGAGAGACAACACGTCACACAGACAGACAAACAAGCGGCAGTGGTGCGACATGGCGTGCAGTGCGTGGCGTGCAGACGCATGTTTATGACGAGGATGTTGTGTTAAATTGTCAGTGTTACTGATCTGTAGTAAGTAGGATTAGAAAACCCAAAACAGGGACTCGCCTATCGTAGTGGCGTACGTCAACCGAACTCTAGACCTTTCTCCTTTAGAAGACGGCAGGAACAAATTATATCTCATTTGTATCAATATTATTAATAGTATTATTGATTTGCCTACTTCACTACAATTATCACTTTCAATAGCGAACATTACAAGTACGCTTCGGACTCACGCTCTCACCACACTTCGTTCCGTACCATCAATAATGATAATCGGATTATTTCTATAGCTCCATTTTCGTGAGAAAATCAAATCAACGGCACTTTACAACATAATGAATCTAACCTATACCTTATCACTTAGACTTATATCTAATAATTTACATATTAGATTTATTACTAATGCCTTACAAATAAGATTTATAACTAGAAAATACCTAATTCAGACTTATAATTAGTGACTTACATCTAAGAGTTATATAGCTATAAATTAAGGTACTATTGTATGAAGCGATAACTTTGTGGTTATCCATTATAATCAAATGAAACACTCGGGGCAAGTGTATACTTATACTGTAGTATATGAGTGATGAATAAACCGGTGGCGTGTGAAATAAATGTGGTTAGAAGAAAGTTTGAGTGTTTCATTTGATTGCAAATGAACAATTTTAAAGTCAAGCCAGAAACAAGTCTTCTACCCGAGAGTTTTAATAATTTGAATTCATTCGTTAAGTAATTGTAATTTATAATTTCAATAGGGATATTAGCGTCTCCCGCACTGCGTTTCCGCCAGTGTTTCTCGATCCTCGCTCTAAAGCGGCCGCCGATCTGCCCACCGATACGTTGTTATTTTGGGTAAAAAGAATCACCACACCTGCGCGGGTACGTGTAAAGGGATTGTAACATAATTGTTGTCCCTGATGTGAATGCTACAGTACAATTATCTGTGATAGAATTATAATGTAACATAATTGTTGTCCCTGATGTGGATGCTACAGTACAATTGTCTATGATAGAATTTCATGAGGTGTCGATGGATGGGAGATCTGTCAGAGGCGCCTGGGCAAGATGGTGGCAGACATAACTTGACACTGCGGGGAGCTTGACGTGGTTTTTTGGGAGGAGTTACGTTAAGTTACTGTTTCGTTTGACGCCGGAGAGTGTCTAATTAATTACCCGAAGTGGGTGTGTTTTTTGTTTAATGATGGCCAAATGGTAGGCGATGAAACCTAACCGCGCGTGCCTTGTGCTTTGGAGAGGAATCCCTGCGGAGTAATGTGCGGACACGCGGGGTAGCTGCCTCATCGACGATCACACAGGATAAGGTAGCATTCCTATACATCCTATTGCCTGAACCTCACGGAAGAAGCTGTGGCGGATGGCGCTTCCGACGAGTCATCATGGACTTCGCATCATGGACCGTGGGAATCGGTGAACATCAGGACTGGAGCGCCTTGCCTGATGCCGGAGGAGAAGATTCTGACCACAAGAGCCATCATTTATCCTTTTAATCCGTTCTTTTTAAATTAGTGTTACTCGTCACTCTTCTCTTCCTCTACCATGATAATTGGGGTTGTATAGTCAATAAAAACTATGTTTTCCTACCTTAGGGTTTTATTTACTGTGTCACAACCTTCCCGCACTTCATCCATCAGACTCACCCACGAATACTGAGATAAAGTCGAACAATAGCAGGAGATGTTACATGATTTCTCAGAGATCGGAGCAAAGTGTGGTCCGGTGTGATACGTCATACGGTTTAAAACTTTCCATAGAGTTTTGACCATAGATATCATAGGATAGACATGGCCATGGCCATTTACCAATTAACACTTTGATTGCTCCGTATTTTCAAGGAAATTCAGTGGATGCTGCAAATTACGTCTAATTTAAATACAGAATAACATTGATACAAATATACTTTTCCCTAAAATAATACTTACAATTTCTTTGTACACGTGTCAGACATTGATAAACATCAACCACAGTCAAGTGACAAGCCGGCCGGCGCACCGGGTGCCGGATGCCACACCAATAGCGTGCGAATTAACCTCAAGTTTTCTTATAATTTACGGTGTATATAATCTAGCACTCGGCACCAAATGAAATGTCTTAATACGTGCTAGACGCGTATTCACCAATCAATGTGTTAAAATAATAACGTAAGTCAGAATTACACAGAAGATTATAAATTACGAACAGTGCAAATTTAGATAGTTGACTTGCGCTGTTTCGTTAAAAAATTGACTAATACTGATTTTTAAGTTTCCATTCTTTGCTTTTGATTTTCCATAAGCAGCAGGTGAAAAGTCATAAACAAAACAAAAACAAACGCGCGATGCACTCTCAAATGCTCACGTGTAAAGGCATAGCGAGCCGATCTGTCAGAAAAAAATGCGCGTCGGACCGACGGGAGATCTGGGCGTTAGGACTGCAGGGCCGCTGCCTTTATTCGTATGGATCGGCGGACGTATTGGAACGAAGTGTGGTGAGATCCTATGTTCGAAGTGTACGTGTAATGTCCGATATTGTCCAGAATGTGTAGACTGGTCAACTCAAGTCGAGACCTTCATTTTTTGGTGTAAGCCCAAATGATTTTTATCTGTCATTAACCGGTCCGTCCTTTGGGTTATTATTCTAAAAGAAGGTAAAAAAAAAAAAAAACATCCGTTTTTTTTTTACCTTCTTTTTGAATACAAACTTGCATAGGAGAGACGAAAATACCCGAACACCTTCATTATCTTCGGCTGACCTCGAAATACTAAACGAGATGACGCAGGAACAAACTTATACATATACAAATGTTTTGTGGGTTTCGGGTATAGTTTTTTTGTGCCTGAACGTACGGGATACGGCTTGTTGCGTTCGGGCGATAATATAGCGGCCGTATCACGTACGTCCGTATGCGTAGGGCGGTTAAGCGCTTAAAAAATAAAAAGGCGTTTTACATTAAAAAATATGTATTACTTTTCTCTACAGATGGGACGCAAATCAGGCTCCGAAAAATCATTATTGTCTGTGTATTTGTGATGTGAAATTGTCATAAAAGTCTGACCAATTGATTCCAATACTAAAGAGTTTGAAATGTCACAAGTGTGTGAAATTTACGGGTTGAAATTCATGTTATTTTAAAATAGTCTGTATTAAATAATAATTAGTGTAATGTTAACACGCCACCCGCCACCAATTATATACATAACACGACACTGCGCAAAAACAATAAAACAAACAAAAAAGTCACAAAAACAAGTTTATTAAAAAAAATTTTTTTAACCCAATATTCTCAATTCAAATTAATTGATTAAAAAAAAAGAAAGACAAAACAAAGTGGGGCATGCTTTGAAAACTGACGGGAAAATTAAACTTACACTAAAACAAAATGCACTTTTGCAAATTGTCATTCCAACCGAAGCGGCCCGCCCAGTGGGATTGGCAAAACACCAAACAATGAACAAAAAAGAAGTAAAATAATAAATAAATTAAATTTAAAAAAAAACTATATTTTTTTAAGACAATCATTCCCGGGTTACGAAAAACCAGACAATATTTTAAGGGTAAATGAAACGTGGTACACGCTCACAGATTTTTTTTATTTTTATATGAATACCTCATAAGAGACCCAACTGCTCCCAACCGTCTGGAGCCAATGAGACTATGGCATTCCCAATTGGGGAATGTTGTGAGGCTAAGGTATCGGGGAGGGGAAGGAGAAGGGGGAGAGGAAGGTTGGGAATACCTGGCTATTCAGATCTGGTCACCAAACACGGCTAAAAGCCATTTCAAGCAACGTTTCAATTCTGAATGGTGGTCTTTCACCAGGGTGATACTGAGAGTATCTTCCACTCTGGAACGTGCGCAAATATACTATATATTATTTTTAAATGAATTAATTGTGAAACAACACAAATTAATTATATAAAAATTACTCGCGCACGCCGGGATTTGAACGCTTTTAAATAATCAGATTAATTGTTTGTGCATACGGAATATGAAATGGAATAAATTGTTATTGTATGGTTAACCGCCCGTCCTTTGGGTTATTATTAAAAAAAAAAAAAAAAACATTGGGATTTTTTTCATTAGATTTGGCAATAACAATACGTGTTTACAATATACCAACTTGTATGGGAGAGACGAACATACCCAAACTAACTTATTAAGTTAACTTCGGCTGACTTCCAAATACTAAACGAGATGATGAAGAAACAAACTTGACGTATACTAATGTTTTGTGGGTTTCGGGTATAGTTTTTTGCACCTGAACATACGGAATACGGCTTGTTACGTTCCGGCGATAATATAGCGGCCGTATCACATATGTTCGTATGGGTAGGACGGTTAAAGCTCAAGTCCTTCGAGAAACTGTCCAATAAAAACACTATTGTTAGTTTTAAAATAATAAATTGCACATTTATAAGTTTTTTGAAGGACTTCATTTAATTTATTTCGTTACATATTCTGTATGTACGTCCGCCAATAAACAATTCACTTCAATATTTGAAAGCATTACATGCAAAATTAAATTTTTTTCTAATACATTTAAATTAGCGACATCTACGAGCGCGTATTACGTTTCGTTCACCCTTAATCCACCCTAATACCATCATTATAGTAGGAAAATGTGGCTTGTGAAGTGATGGAGGACTCGCTGGGCTAGCAGTGGAATTGAACCCACGATGCCTGGGTGAGAACCTGACGCAAGTCTTTATAAATTCCATTAAATTATCTTACAAACATAAAGTCTTTTTGTAACCTCTCAAAAGGATAAATTCTCCAATTCGTTTGCCCTAAACCTAACATTTGAACAAAATACAGCGAGGAACTTTTATAGAAGATCTATTTATGAAACCTAATTCTCAGTTCACAATCAAATGGCTAGTTTTAAACCAAATCAATGACAAACAGTTTATCGAAAACAATTTATAATTAATTAACAACAAATAACTACAATACACATTCCTATTATTTATTGAAAAATATTACATTTCAATAAAACTGTCTGTTTTTTACGCGTCCAAATCCCTGAGATCGAAGCTGTTCGACATCCTAAAGTTGCGAATGACGCGATACAAAGTCGTGTCTTCGTAAGCTGGCCACGTGAAATTCTTATTTCTACGTCCGTTCCTATTATTTCTACTCCTGTACAAGAGAGTTCTACCGGAATCTGTGTTCATTTCCACGACACTAGAACTATGCGCAGAGAAATAATCCTCACTTAACAAGTTGCTTGATATATTAGAAACGTTGAAGTCGTTTTTCTTATCCGTGGTTAAATCGTCCGAAACATTGAAGTCGTTTGTTTTATCGATGATTGAATCGTGAAAAATATTAAAATCATTCGATACGTCGACAACAACGGGTTTCTCTAATTCGAAATCATCGGCGAGTGTCTGATGAATGCGATGATTATTTACGTTCAAATCATTTTCACAACATTCAAAAGAATCTGATTGGTTTTCTTTACTTACGGCAGATAAACAAGTTTCAAGAAGATCCTCGCGTTTCAAAGAACGTTCTACATCTTTGCAGCAGTCGGCCAGATCATTGTAAAAAAACTGTTTCTTTTTGCAGATTGATTTCGGACATTTCCTCGTGAGGAGGCAGTTTCTGTTGCGATCTTCGATTTCGTTAAATTCTCCAGTCAGAAAACTGGGAATCTTTTCCGCCGAGTCGTCGATTAAGGAGAAACGGCGTCGACGTGCGGTCGTCGGAGTAGAATTAAACGTGTGGTGGGTGTTGATGTCGTCGAACGTGACCCAGTACTTGACACCGCCGAGGTGGCAATCCTGGGTCATGGAACTGACGGAGATGTTGCTGTCAAAATTGGCATTTGCGGAGTCGACTCTTGTGCGTTTTTTCATCTTGGGGTTTCGAAATGGGGAACTCCGCTTCTGTACGGAAGGTGTGGCGGAAAAACAAATTGTTTCGGATGAAGAAGACAGTTTTTCATCAAACGCTGATGTGTCGAGATTAGAAGCATATTCAAATGCCGAATCTAAACAATAATCATTTATGTTTACATCTGATTCGTCATCGTATCCAGTTGTCATTGGATTTATGGTAGCAGCAGCGCTGTCATAATCAATGAAAGCTTCGTTCAGCCGACCGACTTCATTATTCCTTGTCTCAGAAAGACTACTGCTACCAGGCTCCGGAAGTAACGAGTAGATCCCGTCAAACAGCTCATCTCTTTGTTCAATATTTTGGTTGGAATGTTGTCTTGGTTTGATAGTGGTAGTTTGTTGGAGAAGCATTTCAGAGTTGATATTCCGGTTGAGAAGATCCTGTGAGATATCCAAATATTCTTCAGATGAAACGATGCTGATGTTGACGCAGTTGGTCATTGATAGGCTTCTGCAAGGAGTATCTTTATCCGCGGGCTCATCGGTAGGGTCATTCTCTTTCTCGCAATAGTTGTCTTTATACGTCCTGTCGCTGTGGAGAAATTTATCTGCGGTTTCATCAACAGGGTCTTCTTCCCTTTCGTCATCAGCACTTTTATCTGTGTTATCATCGGTAGCATCTTCCCCGCCATCAGGAGCGTTGTCATCAGTATCTTTATCATGAATATCATCAAAACTATTTTTATCCATGTTTTCATCATTAGAATTCTTATTGTTCTTATCATCATCGGTATCTTCATCGGAATTATTTATATCTATCCTAGAAGTGGCAATATCACTGTCGGCATCATACAAAAGGGTTCTGATGAAACTGGCTTTCTTGTTGGCATTTTTCATCTTACTTGTATCTTTTCTACTCAAAACCTCCACGAAATTTGACAAAGCTTTGTCTAAATCTGATTCCTTCACACAATCAGTGTTCTGGTCATCAAAATCATCCATTCTGATAATCAACTGTGAGTTTCCGGCTGCTACATCGCCCGTTATTGCAGTTTCAGCCACCGAATCGACGGTTCCGTCAACCGAATCTTCCATTCTAGTCGCAAAATGGGCAGTCCCGTCCAGTAAGTCTTTTGACCCCTCGACCAAGTCAACTGTGCGCTTGACAACCGTGCACAGATTGTCGATAAACTCACTGGACTGCTCCATGACGAACATGTAGCTATCCAATTCTACCAAATCCATGGCTGATTCAGTGGCTTCAGAACAAGTTTCCACATCTAATGGCAAACGAAAACATGGAGGTATAGCACCGAGTGGACACGGTAAACCACCAGATTCAGACGGCGAAGATGGTGTACCCATTAGGTCTGATGGTATGTCTCGCAATTCAAATGGGATATCACCAGGTTTAAACTCAGAGGGTATATCACCCAAGTCAGAAAGCAAATCATTCGATTTAGAAGTCATATCACCAAATTCAGATGGAAAATCACCTGATTCAGGCGAAATATCACCCGATTGAGACGGCATATCGCCCGATTCCTCCGGCATATCACCCGATTCAAATGGCATATCACCCGATTCAAATGGCCTATCACCCGATTCCGATTCATATTGCAAGTCATCCGAATCGGGAGGAATGTCACCAGATTCGGGCGGAACATCACCCGATTCCGATGGAATACCAACCGCCCTTTCAACCAATTCGCTCACTACTAGAGAATTACCTCCACTGGCTGAATCATCGCTCAAAACAATTCTTTCCACGGCGATATTAGAAAAATTATCAATGACTTCGGATATGAGCTCGAGACATTCAAATTCGACCGTGGAATCGAAAGAGTCCAAGATTTTCAACGCTTCCGAAACCCCGGACAGCTGTTGAAGCAGCGCCGCATGTTCCTTAGAATTCAAATGGTCGTAAGTGTCTTTGAGCACATTGCCAATGATGTTTCTGGTGAGGCATTCGTTGGGTTCGGTGCAGACACTCCTGGCTGAGAGTTCATCGCTGACCATGTTGAGGAGCTCTTCCTTGAGGTCCGCGGGGGAGGAGTGCTGTGCCATGCGTGCGCACGCCTCCGTCACGACTGTTTCCATGCTCGCCTGGAAAGTGCGCACCGCGCGGACAAAGATGTCATTTGTCACGCCGATGGCCAATCTGCCCGGGCTCAAATCTAACGCGCTTTTGTTTTCATCGGCAACTGCTTGCTTCAAGTCTCGTTCGCTGGTCAATTTGTTAGCATTCACTTGTTTCATGTCTTGTTCATCGGTCAATTCATCAGCATTCACTTGTTTCATGTCTTGTTCATCGGCCAATTTTTCAGCATTCACTTGTTTTACGTCTTGTACATTGGTCAATTCATCAGTATTCAATTGCATTATGTCTTGTTCATCAGCCATTTTGTCGGCATTCACTTGGTTACTGTCCGGTTGGTGATGATGGGCCAATTTGATGGCATCCAACTGTTCAGTGTCTTGTTCACTGTCCATATTTGTGGTCTTGCCAATGTTGGATTGTCCAATGACTCGGTCATTCTTTCGTACATTAGCTCGGCACTCGACCGAGGTGAGCATGTCATCAATGACTCCATTTATGTCGGTCAAAAGGTTGACTGCAGTTTCAACATCGCCTACCATCTCCTGAAGGTCCTTCATCAGGTCATCTACATCTCCTGTATCATTATCGGAAGTAAGATGGTGAAGATTTACAGCTTCAACAACTTCCTTGTCAATACATGTACCTTCAACAACTTCTTTGTTAATACACATATCTGTGACAGCATCTTTATCAATGCTGGTCTCCCCGATATCTTTGGAAACATCAGAAATTCGACCCGACAGTCCCGTATCATCAGCGTAAGTAGACTTGGACTCTTCGAGGATAGTCTCCAGAGACCCTCGCTTGCAGATCTGCTTCTTCTTGCCGGGGGAACGCACTTCCTCTCCAGGATTCATTGTCCAGGAGTCGCTTCCAATCTGACTGGACAGTTCTTCGGCAGATAGATCCGCGGTGTACAGAGACATGGGCAGGGAATAGTTGCGAATATCCTTGCCAATCAACTCGCGCACGGGACTCTCGTAATCCGAACCGGCGGAAGATGAATGATCCGAATCCAAATCATCGGAAAAGTTCATGTAGTCTCCATCTAAGGAAACTTCCACGGAATCCCAATCTTCCGAATCACAGCACTCAGATGAATCAACTTCTAAATTTTGTTGTTCTTCAAATTTTTCTAAAACATCGAAAGATTTATGTTGTTCTTCAGACTTGCCTAAGACATCTAAGGATTCATGTTGCTCTTCAGACTTGCCTAAGATATCTAAGGATTCATGTTTCTCTTCAGACTTGCCTAAGACATCCAAGGATTCATGTTGCTCTTCAGACTTGCCTAAGACATCTAAGGATTCATGTTGCTCTTCAGACTTGCCTAAGATTCATGTTGCTCTTCAGACTTGCCTAAGATTCTAAGGATTCATGTTGCTCTTCAGACTTGCCTAAGACATCTAAGGATTCATGTTGCTCTTCAGACTTGCCTAAGATATCTAAGGATTCATGTTGCTCTTCAGACTTGCCTAAGACATCTAACGATTCATGTTGACCCAAAATTTCCGCAAAATCTGAAGGTTTTCGATCAGGCGATTCTTGTATTGTAGAGAATTCATCAACACCAGACGACTCATCCGTATTCCCGCTAGATTCCAACACCTGGATTACTGCGACTTCTTTCTCAGGCAGCCTCACGATTTCACTGAACAAACATTCCCCGCGAGTACCACCGACGATGCAGCGATCGGTATAACTTTTCATGGGCGTATTGGGGGCGGAGGCATATTCTAAATATGCGTTACTAGAGAACGATTTGCTAGTATCGAATGGAGAGTACAACCGATCGGAATCAGGAGAATATGACAGACTGCACGACTCCAGCCTGAAGGGATTGACACGCCTAGTAACGGAGTTGCGACTTGTATATTTGCCGCGATATTCACACACGCTAGCCGAGCGCTGAAGCGAAAATGCGTACGAATTCGATTTTGGAATGTGAAAATGCAACGGTTTCGGATAGCTCATGAACGTATTTAAAAATCCAGAATGAGAATTGCTTCGATAAAATTTAAACAAACTCGCCGATTTTTTATTTTTCCTTTTTTTTTTGTTCGTTTCTGACGCAGGTGCGTCTATTTTAGCATCCAGAGCTCTGAAATCTCCGGGAAACGGGTTGTTGATCTCGATGTGCGAACACGTGTTCAAGAATCCCGGAATGTTCAGAGTATCTTTGCGCACGTTTGGCAAAGTTTTGTACGGACGGACGGTCCTGTTCGCTTCTCGTTTCGAAAGATTCGAAGACAGAACGACGTCAACTTCGCCAAAGTGCGAATCGAACTTATCGAAATCACCAAGATCTTTGCCAGAATCAATGGAATTCAGAAAATCAAGCTTTGGCTTTAGATTGATCTTATAACGTGAATCACCAATTTGACAACATTTTACATTTTGAACCCTAGAAATTTCATCTACCTCATCCAAATTGGAAGCCAATACGTCAGACTCGTCACTAGCACGCTTTTTGCAGTGATTCCTATCACGTTCAACAGATGAAATGACATTTTTCCTGTCAGTTTTCAAGGCATGCTCGCAATTAACACACAGAGGGACGTTCACAACATCGGTGCGCGTTTGCACGGTCTTACTGACGCAAGCGACACTACACTGTACACCCCGGTCGGCCATTTGCAAGCAGTTTTGTGGTGGCTTTCCGGGTGTACAAGTTACAGGGTTATTACATATTATTGCATCTTGAGTTAGCGACAGTGACAGTGCAGCAATGTTGGGGTTATTCAGTTGTTGGATTAAAGCCGGTGCGGGGTTATGTGTGGCTTGGGTTAGAAGTGGGTTATCCGACACCGACTCACAGCGGGAGGCTGCAAGTAAGGGACACACAAGAACTATAAGCACAGCACAAAGAACAAAACAAAGCACAGAACAAAGAGCGACAGAAAACAGTTTAGCAGTGGTTTAATGATGATGTGGGATGATTTAAACAATTGTTAGAAAACGTTGAAAGATGAGAGAATGAACAATGAGACAAAATGAAAGAATGAATAAATGGGACCCGGATTGGCGGGTGTAACGGATATTGCAGACAAACGAAGGACACTAAGCTATACATATATTCAATTTATTGAAATAACATTATAAACCTCATTGTAATATTCAGTTAACAAATCTCAAATGATACATGAAACAGAACAAGATACAGAAAATAAAAAGCAATCACATCTGGAAATCGAACCCAGGACCTCTGTCTTACCGGGACAACCGCTCTATCCACTTAACTAATGAGACCACTTTATTTTACGTCAATTTTATCAATATCATACTTCAAATTTCAAAAATGCTAATATTATCCTCAATTAATTCCCATATTATTGGCTGCTATCTTGTATGATTGCAAAGTTCTACCCGAATTTATTTTTATATGGGACATCAATCGACTTTTTCTACTAGTCTAGAAAGAAAAATAAACTACTTCTTTTATTATATAACATACATTTAAACACTCTAGTCTTAGCCGTTTGCAAGAAAAGACGTATTAATGGAAACCCCTTTGAAGAAATAAAAGTAATAACAAGGTTGAAGGACAGTTCAAGCAGATTGGATGTGAGCCGGCATAGTTGGAGGACAATTTCAAGTCAATACTCTTGCGGGATCTATGTATGACAAAGGACAAGGCCAGTATGTTTAGCTGTGGAAATATCCTGAGCCACGCTAAGAATATTATTATGATATGACAGGTTTGGAGGACATTTACAGCAACGAGGCGCTATTATTGAAGGACACTTGAAGCTAGAATGAAGGACATTGGAGCAACATTAGGGGCAATAAGCTGATATGTTTAGCGGTCACAGGAAGCCGGGTGTAAAAATATGTAGGACACCGGTGGGTAAATTGAGCGACATTTGAAATAACAAGTCAGTTCGGAAGACAACTGTAGCAACAAGTCTCTATGATTAAAGAACACTTGAAGCTACATTTGGAACAAGCTGCTGTGATTGAATTTGAAGCCTGTGTAAAGTACATTTAAGGTCAGTTTGGGGTGGACATTTGCATCAACAAGTCGCTATGATTGAAGGACACTTGAAGCCAGTATGAAGGACACTTGAAGCTAGTTTGGAGGGCAGCGAGCCTATGTTAACCTTTAGACAGCTGGGAGAGGTGCTGCTGGTGGGGCACGGTGTACTGGCGAACGATGAGCGTGGAGTCCTGATGCACGCCATGCGCCGGCTGCGATTGCTCGTGCAGCTTCAGCACGTGCCCGCCCGACGTGAACACCTCGTCCTCGCTCCACACGGACTCCTCCCCTCCTGTTTCTGCTCCTCCCACGTATCCCTGTCCTGGCCCCCCACAATCACAAACCGCTCGTTACTTGCTCCACATCACATCGTCTGATGTCTGATGTCTTATTTGCTACATTACGGATAACTTGACCTAACCTTACTCCTAACAATCTAATCTCCAACTTTTAGCATCATTGGGGCCTAGTAGTTTTCCACGTTTAACGTTGTCAGTTTATGCTTCAAATCAACTAAAAAATTGATCAAATGCTGACAGGCCGAGAGACGTCTTTTGAGTGGCAAACATTGAAAAACTTGTGAATATTATAAACCTGTGAATTTAAAAAATGTAGAAGAATGGTGAAGAAGAGATGAAATGCTTTTTTACTAGATGTGTATGCTTGTGCAAACTACGGCCATGCAAAATTCACGTTTTCTACCATGCAGCTCTGTCGTAGCGAAGTGTCACCCTCAGGCATGCAACATGTCGATAGCATAGCACACAAATGTGTCGAGTATGATTTTATGTAAATACAATTATAGCTGCATTCGTGACTATCAAATTAACTATTGGCGCTGTTTTCATTTTTTTGACATTTGAATGGTGACTCTAAAATGCAGATTTTCGGTTTGTTTCAGCTTTTGACCAGATTATAAACAACTGCTTGTCGGCTGATCACAATTTGACCAAAAGCTGAAACGGGCCGGGTAACGGCATTTTACATGGAAATGACAAATTCAAAAAGGCGCAGATTCTCTGTCCATTTCAGCTTTTAATCAAATTGTGATCAGCCATCAAGCATAATGGTCATGCTGTCACGCTTGACGGCTGATCACGATTTTACCAAAAGCTGTAACGGGCCGAGAATAGGTATTTTACATGGAAATCACCGATTCTAAAAGGCAGATTCTCAGTCGGTTTCAGATTTTAATCAAATAGCGATCGGCTATCAAGCATAGCGGTCATGCTGTCACGCTTGACGGCTAATCATGATTTGATTAAAAGCTGAAACGGGATGAGAATGCTCATTGAACGGAAACCATTCAATGGTAATTTATGATACAGTAACTTTGATATTAAATTACGATTGGTTAATTGTAATTGTATAGTTGAATTTCCACATTGTACTTAACACATTTGTGCGCTACGCCGTGCGGTATTCACTGAAAAGGCAGAAGGTAACAATTCGCTTTACTGCAGTAACTTAAAGCGATTGCTCAGTTTTTATTGGTGAAAGCGATCATAAATATCAGAATAAAACAAATAAAAAGTTAATTACTTGGTCTGCTGCAAAATGTAAGTAATGAATAACTTATAATGTAATATTTCCTTCCGCCTTTTCAGTCCATAACCTACAGGCCATACATATTGTACGGTGGAACAATGACAACTTTATTTAAAGTCCGAATGAATAATCTCAAACTTAGAGAAATATTTTCTTTTTCTTGAAATTATATGTCAAATATTTGACAGTTTTATCCACTGTGTACATTTGTTACTTAATTTTATTTATTTGCTACCGGTTACGACACATCCGTGTTATTCACCAGCGTTCTTAAAACTTTAAAGAAAACTTTAAAGACTTTTACAGTTTTAAGAACGCTAGTGAATGACACGGATGTATCATAACCGGCAGCAAATAAATAAAATTAAGTAACAAATGTACACAGTGGATAAAACTCCTCAAAACAAAATATCCAGAAATTGCTACATATGGTTGATGCCCAAGAAATATTAAGAATTGAAATTAAATATTAAAAATCTCCCTAGTATAGAAATAATTTCTCTAGCCTTGAAAAATTATATGTGAAATATTTCTTCAGTCTTGAAATTATATGGGAAATATTTATTCAGTCTTGAAATTATATGGGAAATATTTCTCTAGTCTTGAAATTATATGTGAAATAACATAGGGGTATGGTACTAGAATAGTAATAAGAAATAAATAGGGGGTATAAATACCTTTGAAGGACTGTTCGGCCGTTGACCTCTCCATGTTGAGGAGATCTGTGCTAACTACAAAATAAACAAACAACAAACAATAAAACACACTATCAACTAAAAACAACAAAATGCATCAAAATAAATAAATTTGTCTATTTTTGCCAGTAAAGTGAATTTTGTCGGTTCCATTCATTCTATGAATATACGAGTATAAATAATAATTTAATTAGTATCACTTAGGCCTGGGTACATAAACTCTGTCACATTAGACATTGTCATCAAATCAGTCATATGAACCCCGTCTCATTAGACATTGTCATCAAATCAGTTATATGAACCCTGTCACATTAGACATTGTTATCAAATCAGTCTTATGAACCCCATCACATTAAAAATTGTCATTAAATCAGTCATACGAACCCCGTCACATTAGATATTATCATCAAATCAGACAAATGAACCCTGTCACATTAGACATTGACACTCTTATCAAATCAGTTATACGAATTCTGTCACAATTGACGGCTCCCATCAAATCAGTTATATGAATTCTTTCACATTTGACACTTATCAAATCAGCAATCACTTTGAATTTTTTCAAGTTTTGTCACTTCAAAAACAACCCACTCTATCACCGGTCAGCAGCATTTAATTAAAAATTTGATTAAACGCCGACGGGCCGAGAATCAGCAAATAAATCAGGGTTGTTTTAAAGACCCATGTCAAAATAACACTTAAATGGCAAAAACAGATTAAAAAAAAAAAAAGAGGAAAACAATTAAAAATATCAAAACTCATTATTAAAACAAAGGTAATTAAGACAATCTCAATGCTAGGACACGCCAATCACTTCTAGAAAGTTACTCAAAAAACAAAAAAATGTATTATTAGAAATAATTCAGCATTCTCAAAAAAATCATTCGAAACACAAACAGTGGCATGCTTAGCAGACAGTCGTTACAAGAACAATTCTGGCATTGTTCACAGTCAAAGACGATGTAACCGTAACCATGTGGCGATGTAACGGTGCGATGATGAAATAACGTGGCACTTACCGTCGCTGAGGACCACCTCTGGCTGGCTGGGCTTGGGCGCGTGCTTGGTCTCTATTCTGAGCACTCGCGCCTCTGCAAACATTAAAACACATTTCAGTTGGAGTCCGTACCTACTGTATCAGAATGTAACCAGCCATTGGATATAACAAAGCTATTTGCCAAAATATAGTAATATAACAGCAACTGCCGTTGATTTATCTCTACAGTTTATCCCAATTTATCCCGATTTATCCCAATAATAAAAACAAACTCATAATTCTAAATCATCGCTGAAAAAATGTACCGTGGAAATAAACACCCATTCATGCGGTTATACATCATCCTAATTCGTATTATTATTCCGTAATTCTGAATCAGACATGCCGGCCGCGCCGGTAATCAGCCTCGGCTTTTCCATTAACAAGTAAATATGTCGTATTTTTACGAATTAAGTTATTTTAAACGACCCGTGATATATATTTATATACATATATATTTTTTTAAGTATTCATACAGCTGATTAAATTATCAATAATAAAGTCCATGATAGTCCCTATCAAAAATATCTCTGTCTCAAAGTGATCTCGATAAAGTTTTTACTTTACCGCGGATATTAAGAAATTACAATACTATACACTGCTCTAATAATGAAATACACATTTTTAATGACACAATTAATCAATTTAAAAATAAAAGTTTTACCATTAATATCAAACTGATAATGTGATGAAGCCCTTTAGTAAGTACCAAAACAGTGTACCATCAGCACAGGGGACAATTTTTTTTTTTTTTTTTTTATATATTTATTTCTTGCTAAAGCAATCCCGATGAGTTTCAAAACTCATTTTAGGACGGGAGGAATTTACAATACATAAGTAGGAGATAGTACATACAATTTTACATTGACAGCAAAATATCAAAAATAGAAGTTTCACATACAGACAGAAATAATTTTATAAGGCCAAGTTAAATAGAACAACACACAAGAGAAAACTTATAAGGGAACAACAAAATATACAAATATGGATTTACTGATTTTCATTTTTAAAAATCCTTAAAAAGTATTCCTTTATACCATCATTTTGGGATTTTTTATTTTTCTGGATGGTTTTGTACATATCTGGAAGCGAATTATAAAGTGTGTAGGCAATGTAGTTTAAGGATTTTATTCCATATTTTGTAGTGTGTGTTTGAGGAATGCGGATTTTATTGTTATTTCGAGTATTGTGGTTGTGGATATCTTGATTGTAAAGTGGCTTGACGTTAGTGTGAGTTGATTGTTGAGTAATTTGTAGGATGGTGCTGGTGATTTCATACTTAGGAAGGATCGTGATTGGAAGGATACCGGAAACTGAGTAGATGTCACTGACATGAGTGTCCCATGGAAGTCCAAAAACATTTCTGAGGGCTCGGTTTTGAACCACCTGCAGATCAGCAATCAATTTCTTCGAGGCAAAGCCCCAGATACAGCAGAAATAGGAAATGTGTGAATGTACCATGGCGTAATATACTGCAGTTAGTAACGGAATGGGTAGTAATCCTTGAAGTCTATATATCACACCAGTTATGGGGGTAATTTTCTCCTTTACATGATTTATGTGGAGATCCCACGAGAGTTGAGAATCTACTATAAGGCCCAAATATTTTGTTGTCGTTTTCTTTTAGAGGCAGTTGTCACCAATTTTGATATCGAGGCTGGAATTTTTCTTGTTGCCGAATAGTAAATAATGCGTTTTTTTACGTTAAGGGTCAGTTTATTTATTCTCAACCAGGTTGTGAGATGGGAAACATCGGCATTCATTTCCATTTCAAGTTCCGCTAGGTTTTTTTTGTTATAAAAATTACAGTATCGTCCGCATAAAGTTGAAGAGTTCCTTTAATGCCCCACTTTGTTATGTCATTAACATATATTAGAAATAGCAACGGTCCAAGAATTGATCCCTGTGGCACTCCACATGTTATTTCACCCAATTCACTCATTTCTCCACCCAGTTCTACTGCAGAAAAGCGATTTGATAGGTAAGATCTGAAAAGTTCCAGAGGAGTACCAACAATACCCAAATGTTTCAGTTTTCGATCAATACGTTATGGTCCACCGTGTCAAACGCCTTCTTTAGATCAATAAATATTGCCGCTGTAAAATCTCCATGGTCAATATGTTTCTGCAGATTTGATATGAAATCGAAAGCTGCACATTTAGTGTTAGATAGTCGTCTGAAACCGTATTGTTTTGAGGTGAGAATTTTGTTTTGTTCGAGATATTTCAATAGTCTTTCTTTGATGACACATTCAAAAATTTTGGAGATAGCTGGAAGTATAGAGATTGGGCGATAATTTTGGACATTTTTTTACATTCGTCTTTATGTATAGAAATAATTTTTGCAACTTTTAGTTTGTCTGGAAAGATACCTTTTGACAGAGAGAGATTTATTAAGAATACGAGGTCATCCACCAGTTCCTCCTTGCAGTTTTTGAAAAGGAGAGAGGTTATACCATCGGAACCAGCTGCCGCTTTAGATTTGAGGTTGGATATGATCCGTAAGATTTCTGTTTTATTTGTCCTGATCATGTTAAAAGATTTTTTTGCTTGAGGTGCCGTGTAGATGGTATTTAAATCAGTTTTTGAAGTTTTTATGACTGATGCGAGACTCTCCCCAACTGAGAGAAAATATGTGTTGAAAGCGGTTGCAATCTCCTTTGGTTCTTTTACTTCTTCGTCATTTATGACTAGCAATTTGCAAGCTATTGTTGGGTTTCGGGAGCTATTTGATATAATGGAGTTAATTGTTTTCCATGTTCGTTGTGGCTTATTCATGTTTCATTCATTATTTCATTAAGCAAATTCGTATAATACTTAGTTTTAATATATCTTCTATAGTTGGTGACAGTATTACGAGCTTTATTTTTTTCTGTTGTCACAGGAATACTTCCTTGATTTCGTTTCCAAAGTTTAAATATGCTATTTCGTTTTTTAATCAGCCTATCAAGTTCTGCATCAAACCATGGAGTTCTGCATCAAACCACAATAAGGAGTTAGTTTATGTACACCTACTTGTAATATGTTTTCAGTCTTCCACTTGATTGTCATTTGTTTAAATATCATTTTTGCCAGAAAATAATTGTTGTTTATTCTACTCTTTAATTATTATTATTTTGTAAAAATTCATGTATGTAAGTTTTGGGCATATTGCCTGTTTATGTACTAAAATAAAATTAATAAAAATAAATAAAGTTAGTCACTCTGTTGATACAAACTTAGCTGGAGATAAATTTGCTCGATGTAAACCAACAAAAGGTAACTAGCAATGCTTCTTGCAATATTTTGACTGGGAGATAATACACTTTCTTTTTTGATAATATTTTCGGGAACCAATTCATTTTGTTTCTGGCGTCATTTTTAAGATAATAATAATAATAATAATGTTTTTATTTAATTTCTAATACAATTACAAACATGTTATATTTAATACGTAAGAGAAATTACAGGTACTTATTTAATATTTGTAAAACAATGAAGAAATATACTAAAAATAAAAAAAATAAATAAATTCAGAGATATTTAAATAAATTCAGGCAGTGGTGAAGATCGCGTCAATGAGAAGAGAGTCTTTCAAGAATCAATAGAATTTCCCTTTTGAATCTTTCCTCACTGACGCAAAATATGTCGATATCCTGTGAGATTTTGTTCAGGAGCAATATACTCCTCCCCACCGGGAGAACCATTGGCAGG
The DNA here is from genome assembly GCA_022606495.2 of Halesus radiatus. Lineage (NCBI taxonomy): Eukaryota > Metazoa > Arthropoda > Insecta > Trichoptera > Limnephilidae > Halesus > Halesus radiatus. The sequence goes on from JAHDVE020004862.1 coordinate 41,102, forward strand.
TTGGTTCTATAGGTAGGAAGATAGAATAATCTATGACGACGTTGTCTTAGATAGTCATCAGGAACATAAAGACTTATGCGTTCCAAAATAGCTGAATTCTCTATGGAGCCTCGCAGCAGTCTAAAAAAGTGGGTAGCGGCATACCCCTCTCTTCTGAGCTGCAGGGAGTGAAATCCAAGCATGCCCAGAAGAAAGTTAATTGGATAAAGCCACGGATAGAGTCCGTACTCCCTCATGTAAAGAAATCTCAAAAACTTTTTCTGAACCCTCTCTAACATGAGGAAGCACCCCGTCTCGTGAGGATTCCAAATAGCCGACCCACTCTCCAGCCTACTACGGACTAAAGAGAAGTATAATATTCTAAGAGTACGAGTATCCCGAAAAACCCTCACGGTCCGCATGACAAATCCCAACATTTTTAATGCAGATTGGCATACCCCTTCGATATGAACACGAAACGTAAGTTTACTTTCATACACGATTCCAAGATCCTTTATAGTAGAAACACGTTTGAGATTATGACTGAGCATAGTATATCTGTGGTAGGTGAGACTAAATGCTCTGGTGAAAGACAGGACTATGCATTTTGAGATATTGAAATAAAGCTGATTTCGTAGGCTCCATTCAGAGATGTTATCAATGTCAGCTTGAAGATGTAGGCAATCTAAAATATTTCTAATTAGTAGAAATAATTTGAGATTGTCAGCGAAAAGGAGAAAGCGAGAAAAACGGATGACTTTTGCAATGTCATTAATGAAAATAGAGAAGAGAAGAGGCCCTAGGATTGACCCTTGGGGGACCCCAGAAAAAACAAGAAAATCGGCGGATTGAAAAATTCCGTGTGTGACAAATTGCTTCCGGTTTTTGAGATAACTTCCAAAAAACTTTAGCATACGTAGGGAGAAACCCATTAGGGCAAGTTTTGTTAGTAAGATATCGTGATTCACGGTATCAAAGGCTTTGGAGAAATCATTATACGAACAGTCTACTTGGTATCCACTATCTAGGGACCTAGCAACATAGTCAGTGAAAACCATCAGATTGGTTTCAGTAGATCTTCCTTTTCTGAAACCATGCTGTTCGGGGATAATATATGCGTCTATTTGAGGTACAATGAATTTATGGATTAGTTTTTCATTAGTTAGATCCACTTGCCCTGTCTAGATATTGTTGATCGATGGTCGGCAGCAAACAAATAAAAAGTCTAGACAATAAAATCTGCCAGATGAGATTCATTTACAAATATTCCCGTTTGACATTCAATTTCAAATAGATTCCCTGTTTTTCAGCTAAACTTTTAAATGAAAAGAGAAAGCTATGTATTCTCTCTTTCTAAAAATGTTTATATCATAGTAGAAACGAGTTGTATGAAGATGTGTCATTTGGTGACACATATAGCACGTGACTCAATGGCTATTGATGTTTCATGATGAATACGGCACCACATGACCCGACGGGTTAATGATAATATGTGTAAATTGAAATGGCCTTTTGGTTATGTACATTCCCACTAGATGTCTCTGTGCATTTTCCTGCCTGATGTGGCCGATACACAGTATAGTGCCTGGCGTCGAGAGAATCTACTGAAACTATTTATTAATCCCACACATGTAATATAAAAAAATATGAATTAAGAATGTGTTTTACAGTTGCCTAACACGAGTCTGCAAACTTTCCAAGGCCGATGTTGAAAATGTGAAACCTAGAAATGTCATGCTATGCTGGGCCAGCACGTCTGTTATGCCATGTGCAATACGTGGCAGGTTGCGGTGTCCACCCTTTATTATAGTTATATTTAATAGTGAAGTTTTATACTACACTCAATGTGATAGAATGAAGGTTACCTGTGCGTGACTCATCCTCTGCCTCCGAGGGGGACATGATCTGCGCTCCGCTCAGCGCTTCTGATTCCGAGTAGTCCGTGTCATCTGTAGACAGGAAGAAAACACACACATTAGCTAAAAAATCATTAGACTGTTAAATATTTCATCAACCAAAACACATTCATAGACAACTTTTCCAGATAGTCAAAGAGACCACGGCTAATAGTCCTTACACAAACCGCTGTCAAATGTTTCCTTCTTCACACAACATTAAACTCTATGCGCTGGTGGTAGATGCTAAATTAGTCTGTGACCTCCTCGTATTCATGCATCTTTAAAATATTATTGTTGTTGTTGAATTTTAGGGTATTATTGCGTTTCATATATTGACTGACATGAGTTAATGTGTACTTAAAACTAGGTATAACCTCAAAATTCAATCGATTGCTTTGTTGGAATAAGGAACTTCAGTGAAAAATATAATGGCTTTAAAAATATGCATTCATATAGATCAGCAAA
>JAHDVE020004863.1:0-105889 GCA_022606495.2 Halesus radiatus
GTCTTCGTTGAAACAATATTTCTAATCCTTTCTTCAGTTATTTGATGGAGTCTTCGTTGAAACAATATTTCTAATCCTTTCTTCAGTTATTTGAGGGAGTCTTCGTTGAAACAATATTTCTAATCCTTTCTTCAGTTATTTGAGGGAGTCTTCGTTGAAACAATATTTCTAATCCTTTCTTCAGTTATTTGATGGAGTCTTCGTTGAAACAATATTTCTAATCCTTTCTTCAGTTATTTGATGGAGTCTTCGTTGAAACAATATTTCTAATCCTTTCTTCAGTTATTTGAGGGAGTCTTCGTTGAAACAATATTTCTAATCCTTTCTTCAGTTATTTGAGGGAGTCTTCGTTGAAACAATATTTCTAATCCTTTCTTCAGTTATTTGAGGGAGTCTTCGTTGAAACAATATTTCTAATCTTTTCTTCAGTTATTTTTCTAAAAAATCTAAACATGTTATTCTCAAAGTAATCATCTTTTTTTCTTTCGTTTTTATTTGATTTTATTTTTTATAAACACGCTATTGGGCTTTCACATGGAATAGTTGGTAACATTACGTAGGTGCATTCATATTATGGTTATTTAACATTGTGATGAAAATAAACAATAAAACATGCACCTAGTTATGGTACACAGAATCAGAACTACCGGGAGAGGGACGTCGGAGAATTATTTTTTATAAATTCAAAATAATGAAAATATTATTGTGCAATACGATAAACATGGTGTTTTTAAAAAGAAAAATATATTTTAATACATATTTTAAATATTTTGTAAAACATACAATGAAACGGTCAGAAAAAGTGATATTTCTGATTGGATTTTGATAAATGCTAATAATAATGCTGATAAATGCCTATGTAAATTTATAAAATATTTAATTATTATATATAAATATTTTTGTATTTAAAAACATTGTGTTTATCGTATTGCTTAATAATACTATCAAATTTCAAAATAATTAATAATTCCTCTCCGACGTCCCTCTCGCCCTTAGAATGTAGTATTGCAATGCCAGAACATATATTATAACGAAATAAAACAAGTAAATGCAATATGGTATATGCATATCTGCATAGGGTTAAGTGTTATTCAAACCAGTAAAGATACTTAAGGTATAATATGTTACTTAAAATAACATACATTGAAGTTTCTATTTTTGAAACTGATAATACATGGTGGAATTCCATTATAATGATATAATAACACACATATAAAACTTATTTCCACTTTCCACTAATAAAAGTGGAAATAAGTTTTATATGTGTGTTATTATATCAATACATTGAAGTAATTATTATCAGATACAATTAAAAATATTTTTTTGTTTAATTTTTATTTAAAAAGTATACAATACATTACGCATTGTATTCCCAACAGTTAAGAAACTCATTGTGAGATCACATGCAGAACCTGCAGTACAGTTTTTAGAAACAAACATACTTAATATTTAAAATACATAATTAACATTCACAGTACATTAACAACATTTACAACACATAATTTGCATTTGTAAGAAAGACGTATCACTGGTACATTATAATATAAGTGTACAGAGACACTTATAAAGAAACACCTACATTATATAGTTATACTTATTACAGAGACACCTCACACCATTAATCCTTAAGGTATTCTTTCAAATAATAGAGTTTAACCATCTTACTTTGAGACCTTTCACATTGGCTTGCATTTTTAATATCTTTGGGTAATTTATTGTACTATGTGTAAGATTTTTAAAACTGTATCAATACCAAATATATCGACCAGCTCAGTGTTTATTAGGAAGGCAATGAATTCTAGGAATTGGTGAATAAATGCAGTAATTAGTATTGATGTTATTGTTACAATAAAAAGTATATTTGCTGCGAGTTCCAATAAGATTATAATCACGATGACGGCACATCCCCGCGCAAGATCCCAGTGGCCTACTTCATACAACTTCTCCACAGGATTAGTTTCAACTCTAGTTCCAATTCCTAAAGCATTCCACCTCGACCCTACTTTTTTTCTTGTCGTCAGCTCAACTTTTCCTCGATCTGCATCTTTGTTGCTCCCACTCATGTCGCAAATATTTCCATGTGGTCAGCTAGCCTGTCTTTGGTAACTACAGATACTTACGATTGTTTAATTCTCAAGTTAGTGGTTCTCCATATTAACCACTTTTGCTGTGCTGTTTCGTATTATGTTACAAAGTAAAAAAAAATTGTTTATTTTTTTTTGTTTTTTTATTTTTTGTAAATGTTTTCTTATCCTTCACGTAATTAATAAATGGTGTCAAATTCTTAGAATTGCCGAACAGTCCGCACTAGAGCAATTAAACCACTCTTCATACATCCATGCACACATCCCTTAGCTTTTTCGTGATGGTGACACAGCCCGAATCGGCTTAGAGTTATTTCTGCCAAACTAATTACGCGGATTACTTGCGCCCTGCCGACTGAGCGTGAAGTTCGCGATTCTCTCGCGCATTCCTTCTGCCTCTCCTCCATCGGTCCGTTGAGGCGGGGACCGGAGGGATGCTGAGAGCTGCGAGCCGCGGTGACGACGGCCGCTACTGATTTATCCCCGCTGGATTCGGAATTACGGCCGCATCCATCATCGCTAAGGGCTTCCCGTGTTCGCAACTCGCTTGAGCTTTTGTCGGCCGATTTGTTTGCATGTCTACGCTTAAAACAAAACTTTACCGATTATGGGAAAACACTTCTGAATAATGTACATACTTTTAGGGATTAAAATAATAGTTATTAAGAGTAACTAATGAAATCTATTACTAAAACAACTATGAAAAATCGTGGCAAACCCTTTGCGCGGAAATATACTCGAAGAAACATGTCTGAAACAGTAACGGGATGGGATATACATGTAGGTACTACATATGTAGAAAAAAAAATAACGTTTAGTTGACACGTTGCTAGGCACCTATTTCTCCCCCAAAACAACATCGAGGAGCTTGAAAGAAATCACAATATCTTATTTAATTCTTGCTTGCGCCGTAAGCCTGAAAATGCACTGTTTATAACGATACGAAAAACATGTTTAATCTGACAGGAAAATAAATCAAAATAAATTCGCATCATGCTGCAAATCAAAACGGATTGTCCCGGTTCCTCGGATAAACAAGCGAGGGGTAACATTATCCGTTTTTATTTTCATCTTAAAATATGGCGGAATGGATTTACGTACAAATGTGCCGACTTTTATTAATCGCTCGGACACTTCAGCCAACTTTGCGAAATGATTAACAGGTCTTTAGACAAAGATAAGTCGGATGACAAATCTAGAATACCTTATCCATTTTTTACGCCAGTTATACCGCTTTCAATTAAAGAAAAGGTTTTTTATTAAGCCTGTTAAATTAAGCTGGGTGTTGTGTCGTGGATCTGGCCCTCTGGGGCTGGGACTGTAAGAATTATTTATTTCAAGACAATTCAACACATGTATACAATAATAAATAATAATAATTATAATATCTTTATTGTAATTAAATTTAATTATAACTAAAAGACATGTATAATATAATAATGTAAGTGTACAGTGGTTTATAAAGTAATATAGAAAATAATATAATATCAGTTATAGTTGAAGTTTCCCATAACCCGCCTAGCCTGTGTTGAGGCAATATTTTTTCAAATTATTTTATAATTTTAAAATACCTATGAAAATACTCTTATATTGAGATACGCTTCGTAAATCGTTGAATCAATCATTTCGAATTTGTGTGAGTGCACCGGTAAATGCCCTATCATTACTTTTAATCCAATTTTTACATTGTGTTTTAATATTTTTTGTGAATCAGATTTTTTTGTGCTAACTGGAAGAATGTTGTAAATTCTTAGTACCTAAAATTTCGTTGCCCAAAAGTAGTATGAATTACAGGAATTTGGAGTAAATCTTTGTTGGCATTTCTAGTAATACGAGTGTTTGGTCTTTTTTCATAATATTTACTTTTGTTTGAATAAAGAGATGAGTGAGGATGGTTTTAGCGTAAATCTGCCGAACGTCAAATACTCTCATTATATTAAAGATTAAGTTAGAGTCTGTAATTAGAGGTAGCTTAAGGATTATTTTTATAATTTAATTTCTCTGCCTTTATGATTGGGTCTAGTGCAGATGAAGTACCACCTCCCCATGCTATGATACCATACTCAATAATAGATTGACAGACCGCAAAATAAATAATTTTCAAGTGTTGTAAGTCGAGAAAGTTTCGTATGGTTCTGAAAAAGTGCATGGTTTTCCTTATTTTATTTGCGATGATTTGGGTATGAAGATTTCATTTGAGGTGTGGATAAATGTTGAGGCCGAGGTACCTCATCTGATTAGTGTGCTCAATGTAGGAGCACTGACAATGTTCATTGGGATTCATTGGGATGTATGTAATTTAATAGAGAAATCGTCACGTGGTTGACCTGTAATATTTATGCTTGATGTGACATATTTAGTTTTCTCGGTGTTCAGTGTATTTATATCCAACCATTTTAAAACTATTCTTATATCCGTTTCAGCTTTGTTTAAAACATCTAGCCAAGTGTCAGCTTCACAAAGTGAGACAGTGTCATCAGCAAAGCTAACAATTTCCCTCTGAATATTAAGGTTGCATAAGTCGTTCATATGGTATACAACAGGATCAAAGTCGGTCCTAATATGCTTTCTTGTGGAATACCGTAGTCAGTTGTGCACTGGTTGGTAATAATGCTATTTATTTTAATCATTGAAGAAGATAATATTAACATATCCCAAATGAACCACGAAACCGAAAAAACAATAGAAATTAAAAAGATTTCAGTCGCATCTGGGACTCAAACCCAGGACCTCTACCTATCCGGGGTAACCGCTTAACCAACTTAGCTAATGAGACCAGTACAATTTACGCCATTTACACCGATATCATACTTCATGTTCAAGATTTATTAATATTATCCTCCATTTTTATAAATCCCATATTATTGGCTGCTGTCCTTATGATGATAGCAAAGTTTCATCCAGAACTCAATTGCAATCGGAACAGAGTCTCGGATATACCTACCCGATTTTATTTATATGAGACATCTATTGACTTATTGTACAAGTCTGGAAAGAAATATTCAATTTTATTTTTTATAACTTATTGAAGTTTGTAAACCTCATTGTAATATTTTAATCATTGAAGAAGATAATATTAACATATCCCAAATGAACCACGAAACCGAAAAAACAACAGAAATTAAAAAGATTTCAGTCGCATCTGGGACTCGAACTCGAAGATTCGGTTTCGTGGTTCATTTGGGATGTGTTAATATTATCTTCTTCAATGATTAAAATATTACAATGAGGTTTACAAACTTCAATAAGTTATAAAAAAATATATATAAAATTGAATGCTATTTATCTTTACTTGTTGCTGGCATCCATTAAGATCCATTTCTTAAAAGTTTTCTTTTTTTAATTTACTGTGTGATATTGTATTAAAGGTTTTAGAAAGGTCTAAGAATATTGAAATACATTTTTTGCTTCTAGTTTTAGCTATAGTAAATTTATTTTGCCTTTCTGATGACATTCCTGCACGTTTTTCTATATCTTTTATAGAAGTTTAATGATTTTATGTCGTCTTTCATTTCTTTGTGTAGTGCATGTCTTCTACGAATGCAGTTAATAATTGAATGGCTTATCCATGATTTCAAGGGTTTAATTTTATTTGGAATTTTTTTGTCACAATTGTAGTGTTATTATTTGATTCATTTTTCAAAAATTCAACAAAATGTCTCCATGCATCACCAAAGTTTTTTTTATTTGAAAGAGCTCTTGCCAAGATTTGTGTTTAATTGTGTTTTGCTAAATTGTCACAGTTTATATTATTGTATGCGATTGACTGATCGCTTCTATTAAATATGAGAACATTGTTGTGTAGTAATCTGTAGTTGTTGAATTGTAAAGAATGCTTTTACTTTGTCTTTTAGTTTTGACCACACTGTGATCAATGCATGATGTTGATTCATTTACTACTCTTGTCGGTGTATTGATGGTACTGACTAATCCATGGAACTGTAGCATGTTCAAGTAGTCGTGGCATTGGTGATGTGAGTTGTTTGGAAGTATGTTCATATTTAAATGTCCTATAATTATTAAGTTTTTAGTATAGGAAAGATTAGAGAGTCTGCTATTTAGACTGTTAAGAAATGGTGTAATATTACGGATGGATGGAGAGCGGTATATTGCTAGGATGTGAGTATTATTGTTGTACTTTATTTGCATACAACTCGCGTCGATAATGTTTCTCTCTGTTACAGGGAGTTTAGATCGTTTTTTGTATATACCACAACCCCATCGTTCTGACTATCAGGTTTTGTTGAATTGAAGGAAGTTTAGTTATTTATGGATTTATGTGTGTAAACATTTGACAAACAGCATTCTGTAAGAATGATTATATCAAAATCTATATTTAGGTATTTCTAATTTTGAAACTGTCAATTCATGGTGGAATTCCATATAATTCCATATATAACAAATAAAAAAGAATTATTGATTATTGAGAGCTCCACTGTCCGTGGCAATCTCTGGGGATTTCACCTTTGGTTGAAAGTGAAGTAGGTAGATTATTGTTGCAGTGAAATAGTACAATATGAGGGGAGTCAACCCAGTAAACGACCGACGATCGGAGCTCTTAATAAAAAAAAAAGGTTTTTTAAGGTCTTCCGAATGTATAATGTAATGTATTCTATCACCTTCATCTTTTCTATCTATAGTTTTACAGTCTTTGTACCAGACATACTTTGTATAGAAAAAAAAAACAATTATGTAGACCAGATAATTTTAGTATAGTATAATAATTTATATAAAATAATAGTTAATACTTATAAAGAGATGAGAACAACAAATATTATAGAGTAAACAATTATGCGTGTGTTTGATAGGTACTGGTTGGTGCTATGAGGAAAAAATGCGTTTAAAATTGATTGCTAAAAAAAATAAATTATATTATTGAGTAATATTGATAAGTTTGACTTAGTATCACTCAGCTTTATGAGCCGACAACGAAACTCGGGGATGCAGCCCAAAAGTGGTACAACAAATAGTTAATAACACATTAAATATATATTAGTAAAAGTAACTTTAGTAAATTGTTTATCACCAAATGTTTGTCATTTTTCCTTTGCTTGGTTAGGCTTTTTAATCCAGTTAAGATCTTTCCCCAAAGAGCACAAATAATGTAAAGCAAATTTAGTCACTCAAATCAAACCATGAGTCATCTAATAGTTTTTTGATTGTGGTAACAATTTCCATGCATTTGGACACCTTTTTCAAAACCTCCTCCATTGGCAGCTTGGTCTGTCAAGGAAATTCAGAGAGATCCTTTCTTTACCATACTGGTGACCGATTTCTCTGTGAGTCGGTGGAATTACACGGGAATACCCCTAGCCCCTAGTGTCTGACGCCAGTCCACGGCGCATAACGAGAAGTTATGTTGTATTAAGTTATCAACTTCCACGTAATGGTGGTCTCCTCTCACGGGCATGAGTTATAGAGAAGGTAACACAAAGAGTATAAAGTTTCCACGTGAATTATTTAAATCTGTCTTTATAACGTGACCGATCCCGCCGTACGGAGCGAGCGGTTAAGGGCGGGTGTATATTATTTGCGTCTCGTTTCAGTGACGCGCTTCACTAGAGATGCGGTAATTTTGTACTATCCGACGGAATAAATTTAAAAGTAATGTAAATTACAGCAGATTTCAGGTGTACTAAGCAATACCGAAGCAAATGAAATACCCCATTACAATTTTTTTTTAAACAAAATGTCAAGTTTAAAAAAATTATATTATTATAATTTCTTCAAAAGATTGGTATTCACTTTGCGGCGTAATACTACAGTTTAGGAACACCTAAGGTGTTTAAGTAATAATAATTATTCTGAATTTGCCAACCATATTTTGGAAACCAATTAATTATTCTTTTGATATAAATAAAGGTGTAAAAATTTTGCATACAAATTTTGCATTTTGTTAATTACTTAATCAATTTTTGTTTTCGTTTATAATTTGTCTATTCTTACATTATTATTTTTTAGTATTCTGTATATTCCCGATGAGGAAAGCATCGCTTTCGAAACATGTTGATATGTGGTGAATACGAAGTAATTTTTAATTAATTTGATAACAATAATTGCCAAATTTCAAATAAACAATTATATTTTACCCAAAGTTCGATTATAAAGTTGTTCCCTTTCTTCCCGTGTAATGCTCTCTATCCTACTCCGATATGCTGTCTCTTTCCCCGTTTTACTTTCTTTATTTTAATATATATATATCTTAAGTAATTTTATATGATTACGGTTCTGAGAAAGGTTAAGATTAACCGAAACCGGTAGACATATGTATAAAGTTTTTATTATTAGTAGTTGGTAGACCATTATATAGAAATTGCTGAAATTCGGCAAAGTTTTTTAATAGTATTGTGTCAATTAATCTTTTTGTACAAATTTTCTCTGCTGGCCTTATTCGTGGTTGATGCGTGGGTTTGGGTCCAGTGAGTAGTGGTAGTCCGGGAGGGGTCCAGGGTCAGCGGTGGTCAAAATGAAGAAGAAGGCAAATCGGTAGTAGCAGACCGAGGTGAAGCAGTCGAGGTAGAGAAGACTTGTCTGGGCAAGAGTTGTTGGCTGACTGAGCCGTTTTTGGGTTATATTTGTACCTCAAGTCAGTCTCTATCCCAAGCGCTCTGTTCGCGACGCTATTGGCACATTTCCATGCCGGCAGCGCTGCGAAAGTTTATCTGAAAACACCCGTCTCCCTCGCACCGCGTTGCCTCGCTATTTCGTTTTATTTTGTCATTCATAGCATTCTAGCGATGACGGGATACTCCCCGCCACCTGCACAATACATTTGCATAAGTTTTCACAAAAGGACAACGTTACAAACGTCTGATACAATTCATATAAACAATTTTCACGTTTTTTATTATGTGCAAGGTTATATAACGTTCATGACACACGCTTAGAACATAAACAAGACGTTAACACATGGAGTACCATGATAATTTATGGTTCTTCATTTCACCGGGATAAGTATACCGCGCATACACCATCAAAGGGCACATCTTCGATGGAAAATTAGTTTCACTGTCTCGAACACTTGGTTTAAAGTAACGAGTCAATTTCCCTCGTACCACCTCTCGTGAAGTCATTAAAGTAATGCTCCATAATTCATGGAGCAATGGAGCGCCATATTTCACCTTGCACCACGGGCAATTGATGCCGGTGGAGCGGGCAATGGACACTGGACACTGGATATCCGAGTGCTTTACCAATGAGTCAAGCGGGAGGCAATTTGTGCATTCATGGCTCGCCGGAAAGCAGCGGTTTTGGAAGGCTAGCTAGAACTATATTGACCAGCAGATAATATTTAGGGGTCGAACCGACAAAACTAAAGTTAACGACTTAGGTGGAAATTAACTATATTCTGCTTGCGTGTGAATAAAGTTGTCTTCTAAACATAATGCCTCGTACTATTTCCTTTTGAGTCTCAATAACATAAACGGTTTACATTTTTTTATTTATCTTTTATTAAAAACTATACAACACATTATGCACTGTGTTTCCAAGAGTTAAGAAAATCATTGTGAGATCACATGCAGAACCTGCAGTACAGTTTTTAGAAACAAACACACTTAATATTTAAAATACATAATTAACATTCACAGTACAATAACAACATTTGCAACACACAATTTGCATTTGCAATAAAGACATATCACTGGTATATTATAATATAAGTGTACAGAGACACTTATTATAAAGAAACATCACTGGTACATTATATAGTTATACTTATTACAGAGACACCTCACAGCATCTTTCAAATAATACAGTTTAAGCATCTTACTTTGAGACATTGGCTCGCATTTTTAATATCGTTGGGTAATTTATTGTATTGTGTGTAACCTATATATTGTAAACACTTTAGTCCATATTTTGTTGAGTGTATTTTGATACATGTAGTTTGTTGTGGTTTCTTGTGTTGTGTTGGTGTACGTCATGATTGTAATTGAGTGTGGTGTTAGTATGTGCCGAGTGTTGAATTACATGCAAGACAGTATTTGTAATTTCACAGGTGGGTATGGTGTTAAATGGAAGTATTTGGGAGTTTTGTAGATGTCTTTGACGTGTGTGTCCCATGGCAAACTGAAGATATTTCGTAGGGCTCTATTTGGCGTTCTGTGTAGGCAAAACGTGGGGTAATGTTAATATGCGGGTAAAAGAACACTTAAGATGTCTAAATAATAATGGCTTCTCCGAATTTGCCAACCATCTCTTAGAAACAGACCACACATTCAATAAAAATAGAAGCACTAGTTTACTGCATAAACATGGAACAGGCATTCGACTAGATAACTTAGAAGCGTTGGAATAAGGAAAGCCAAAAACACTAATAGTAGACTCATAAATAATCAAATAAATTTATATGAAAGTCCAATTCTTAAATTATTCCCAATAAACCGAGTACACACCCTCCCAGTCGGGTACCTGCTGATCTTCCATCCTTGGCCCTCCACTCGCCTGTGTTTATCAATCTATAATACATGTGTATCTTAGTTCATAGTTTAGTTGTATACTGCCCTGAAGAAGCTGCCGTAGTAGCGAAACCCGGTCGGCAAAAGTATAAATAAAAGTGATGTAAACAAAGTTATTGTTTTATTTTTTAAATTAAAATGTAGTGTGTTTTTTTTTTAATATTCAGGCTTAGCTTGTTCTGCGCTGCGCTGGTTTTTTATGTGTATAACGTATTGTAAAATTTTTGTGTACAGTGCCAGGGAACATTTCCCCCTCTTCCTGTGTCAACTGTGGTTAGAGGTGCATAAATGTGGAGATAATCTTCTCTACCCAGTGAGCGGGATGCCTGTTGCTACTGTAAGGCTTTTATTTAATTTATTTCAAAGAATTGTAAACTGTGTTTCATGTGCTAGCGGAACCTGCTGATAGCATTCTTATATATAAGCCCGCTCACTAAGGTAATGGAGGGTATAAGATAGAATTTGGGCGGAGACGGAGGGGGTCGGTGCTGGGGATCCAGTGGCCGAGGTTGGAGATGGAGGGATTCGAATTCGATTCTAATTAGGAGTAAAATGTTTTGACTAAATCTGTTATGTGTTTTCGGAGTGGAGGGTGGTTTTTTGTGCTGCGGAAGTTCAATGGCTGTCGAGGTTAGGTTTTGGATGCGCTTGAAAGATAAGATATTTTAAATTAGAAATTATTAACTAATAACTTTGGTATCCTCTGTGGATCTATATTGTCACTGAGTGCTTGGGTGCGTGAATATACGCTGTTTTTCGGTTTCTATTTTGTCCTTCATTCCGTTGGTGTTACATTTAATATAAGACTAGGTGATGTGCACCCGGCCTTGCTTGGGATTTCAAAAAAAAGTTATGAAGTTGGGAATTCTCGGTTGTCGTTTGGGTGCTATAATTGATTTAACAGCGAAAGTAACCAACTATATTTAAACAAAGAAACATTCATATGAAAATTTTATTTCATTCCAAACATTTATTTTTTCAAAATGTATCTAAATAATAAAGTTCTTAAGTAGGTACCTGTTTTCCATTTTGAAAATATTCTACCCAAATGAACCTTCTTCTTTTGAATATCTAATCTATGGGCTAACCTCGATACAACATGGCAGGTTCAATGTTCAATGCTTTTAAACTAATTTTTAAAACGTTTTAGCAACAGTATACTGGATTTCATTCAAACTGCTCTCTAAACCTTCCCAGCTCTAATAAGAACAAACTGTGCCATTTTCAGCGATACCGGTAGAGTAATTTCTAACTTAACTTTCGTTTTTATGTATTAATTTTTTTTAGATATTTAGTTATTTACAATGTCGCGGATTGTGAAAAGTCTCTGCCTTTTTGTATAGCAGTAGCTCAACGCATTTGCCCACCAGTGCGTGAAATAAGGTAGCCTAGCTAATTAATTTGTGTGTAAATATGAGTTTTAGGTTTAACTCTGAATTCTGTCCAGTCTTTGATCAATCTTAAATCGCGTTGCAGTTTATTCTATTTGTGTATGACATTCTTGATTTATTGTTAGATGAAAAATTAGGACATGAAACATGAAGTATTATCGCACTGTAATATCGGATCAAGTATAAAACACGTTACAATTTATTAGGCCCATGTACGAGTATACGCGATCATAATCTGCCGTTTAATAATAATTTATAATATTTTGTCAGTGGTTTACTTTACCATAAGAGATCCGTGGAAGGTCCGAAAACGGAGCGGAAAAGATTTATCTCGATATCCTAATAAAGAGAAAATAATTGACTGAGAAAACGAGTCGGATTATTGCACGCGAGTGACGCGAACTGAATGAAGGGAGGAGAGTGTACTAGATTGGTCATTCACCGTACTAAAATCTACTTGTGCCAGACGTGTTCGCCTCTCCTACAGTGTTTTGACGCGACCATTTGGTAAACATATTTGTTGTATTCTTAAGGCGACTTTAAGAGGAACGGCTGCGCGGCCTGTTTCATACAAAACTGAATTTTGGATTTCCAAAATACCCACCCAAACTGTATGATCTTTTTTTTAATTAAAGGTATAGTAATAAATTTAACCTCGCCCCGACAAAACCTCTACTCCCTTGACTGCACGGCCCCGCTACGACTTTTGCTCTACTCCCCTTGTTTCTCTCTGACCATCGCCTCACCTGATGCATCGGACTACCGCCTCTCACTGGACTCAGACCAAGCATCGTCACACGGACAAGGTCCCGAGCTCTACTCATAATTCTGCAAAAATTGTGTTTTTGTTCAGAATTACATTGCAAAAGTATGAAAGTCCTTAATGAGGTCTTGATTTTTAAATTATCGTATCCGGAAAAAACGACCTCATTGTTTTAATGGTGTTTTCGAGTACTCAGTCCAAAAGAATTACTTATATGTCTACTTAACTACTCCCTACGTTCTTTAATTTCAATAAAACTTATTACACTTCTACTTTTGTATGCTTCACCACTGACAGCATTAGCAATAATCATAACGGGTATTATAAATATGTATGTTAGTTGTAAGACTCTAGTTTTAAGCCATAGTTGTAAGTCATTTTACAATATTGTATTTAAAATGCGCACTTGGTCATAAATATGTATTAGTTTTAAATATGTACAAGGTTTATATTCTAGTTATACCTACTTAAGTCTAAACTGTATGTCACTAGCTATATCTTTTAGTTGTAAGTCGTTAGAAATAAGCCATAGACGTAAGTCACTAATTATAAGTCTCAGTAGTTAATCCCTAGCCATAAGTCTTAGTTGTAAGTCAATAGTTATAAATCTTACTTATAAGCCATTAGTAATAAATTTTAGCTGTAAGGTATTGGTTGTACGTCAAATGATATGCTATATAAATTAATTGTAAAGCGCCCTTGAGGTGATTTTCCCACGAAAACAGCGCTATAGAAGTAATCGAAATATTATTGTCGTCAGTGTCTTTTCCCCCTTTGCAAGGGATCAACACAGGTTGTGCTTTCTCCCCTCCCAGCCCTATTCACAGATCGGGATCAGCTACTCACTACAGTTCGCCTGTGTGCTACGCGTCTGGTACATCACTGATTAAGTATATTTTATCATGTTAATTGGGTGATAATGGTTCAATTCTATTTTGTGACAATATTTAAATTCTCATACATTCTCCCATTTTGCGCCAGGAGATCATCATCAAACTTGAAGTAGTTTCTCGGTGTTATCAGCCTTAATTTTCAAAGCTATTTGGTGGTGCGTTTTCTATTAATCTTCCCTTATATTTTAGTTATGTGTGCTTATATTCGTAGTTTCTTGTGAAGTGACCCAGATATTGGAGTTTTCTAACTAGTAAATTTTTTGCCATGCGTAATTACTAATTAGTTATCACTTGAGGTGTCTAATATCACAGAGATGGCATGTCTTACAATCTGTCCTGGGTGTTTTGAGAATTCTCCAATAAACATTAGCACATTTCAAAAGTACAATGTGGAGGTTATCCAACTGTCTTATGTAATACTTTATTGTTGGAGGGCTCTGCTAGCAATGTTTTGATCAATGCTGCTTGTGGATATTACTTATTTCTATGACTATGTTGGATAAACCGCGCTCAGGTTGTTGATCGCCACGATTTTTAGATATCATGATTCGTAAGATGGCTATCGGATGTCTATCTTCCGGCAAAACAAATGTCTGCATGCTTTATGCTTAAAATGGTACTTTAATAATTCTAATACGGCTAATTTTCAAAGCGCATTTTTTTGTCAAATATCTCCTAATGGACGCTTCACACGGTTTACAGGGATAGGAAGTAACTTGTAACTAAACTTTAAATTATTATTTTTATACAAATGATTGATAACTTTGTGGCATCATTATTAATTATATAATTGATATAGAATTGATATTTTCAATTATATTATTATTTTTAATTGTTAGTAATTTAAATATTAATAATTATATAAATCCTGGACTAGTAGAAAAAGTCAATAGATGTCTCATATACGATAAAATGAACAATATCTAGATTGAAAATAAATTGGGGCAAAATCTTGCAGTTAATATTGAAAGATAGTAGCGAAAAAAAGTAAGTCAGATTTATAAATATTACCTTCAATTTTTTCGTAAATTTATTCAAAATGATTATTCCTAAGTTGTTTAACTTTTTTCTGTGTCGTTTTTGTATTGGACTGTAATGGGATAGTAATTAGCATATTTATTTTTAATTTTACTATATAAATCAATGGCTATTTTTATTATTTATTTTTGAGTGATATCTTTAAATATTTTTTTTGTATTTTTTTATATTAATTAATGTAAAGTTGTAGTACACATGTTCACAAAATAGATTATTTTATTTGACTTTACCACAAAACGAAATGGACTACTGGCTATAGCACGACCCAAGCGAGCAGCTAGTAGGGAACAATAATATTAACATTTTTTATTAATTACTTACCTACTTAATCAATTTTTGTTTATGTTTAAAATTGTGTGTTCTTACATTATTGTGTTCTAATTTTTATCTTTTGTCTATACTTAACATTATTATTTTTAGTGTTCTATATACTCCTGATGAAGAAAGCATCGCTTAAGAAACATGTTGATATTAATAAAGTGGTGAATAGAAAGTAAATATACGGTTTTTCCGTTCTTCTGTGTCGAGTTCTCGTGTAGTGCGTGTGTTGTATTAGGATTGTTTTGTAATTTATAGATTTTTGCCATATTTTGTCGAGTCTACTAGAGTTGTGTGCTTTTTACAAGTCGACCGCTATGCTGGTATGATATCAATTCCATTTTATGGTCACTTCTCGGCCAGCGATGTGTTTTTACAAAGATGTACTTGTACATACAACATTGTGGTAAACCGATAATACTCGTCTGTACCAGTGGAGGTAAAGTTGTATGGAATCTATTCGATATCTCAGTGAGACGTCGGAGTTAGAGAGATGATCTTTGTTTTGTCCCATTTGGTGCGGAGGTACTCGCATCACCCGATGAGCTGTCACTTCCAATATTAATACGGGGTTCGATTCGTCGACATTTGGTTGGTACTGCTGGCAAGTAGAGTGAAGGTACCTCGGTAAACTTAATCCCACGAGTTGATTCTATGTGAAAAATATTTTTTCTTTTTCTAATAATTTACTGTTCATATTTTGTCCCACAAATCTAGTATACTAGTCCGCTTAATACATTTAACAGAAAATCAATAGAAGCATGATCTACCGATTTGGAAATATAAAAATATTATCACTTTTAAAATATGTATTCATATAGATCAGAGGTTCCCAAACTTTTTTCTCCCGTAGACCACTTGTCGATTTTTTCTGTTTTGTATAGACTGATTTTTTTACAAATTTATCAGTTGCAGAGGACGTTGGCATATCAATCGGCTCATTCCATGCAATTTTCTCGGATGTTTTGGGCATGATACGTGTGGCTGCGAAGTTTGTTCCGAAATTGCTAAATTTTGAGCAAAAGCAACGTCGCATTAGTGTCGCTCAGGAGTTGTTGAATGACGTCAACGACGATCCAGATTTGCTCAAATGGGTCATAACTGGTGATGAAACGTGGGTATATGGTTATGACGTCGAAACCAAGGCCCAATCATCCCAATGGAAGCGGCCAGAAGAGCCAAGACGGAAAAAGCACGCCAAGTTCGATCAAATGTGAAGGTTTTGCTCACTGTTTTCTGGATAACAATGACGTGGTGCATCATGAGTTCTTGCCAACAGGTCGTACGGTTAATAAGGAATACTACAAGGAAGTTATGCAACATTTGCGTGAAGCAGTACGGCTCAAACGATCGGAATTGTGGAAAAACAAATCATTGTTTTTTTCATCACGATAATGCACCAGCTCACACATCAATGCTTGTTCGTGATTATTTGGCCAAAAACAAGACCGTAATCATGCCTCAACCAACGTATTCACCAGATTTGGGTCCCTGCGACTTTTTCCTATTCCCGAAACTGAAGCGATCGATTAAAGTAAAGCGTTTTGCCACAATTGATGAGATAAAGTCAGACTCGAAGAACGAGCTGATGGCCATACCGAAAAGCGCACTCCAGAAGTGCTTGGGGGATTGGAAGAAGCGCTGGCGTATGGTGAGTGCATTATATCTGAGGGGGATTACTTTGAAGGGGAGAAAATGGATATTGATGAATATATAAATATTTTTTGAAAAAATTCGAATTTCACCTTTTCCTTTGAACACACCTCGTACATAGCCTCATACTCGTACATACTCTTCTATTAATCTGACTCTTGACATGGCCCAACTCGAGTATTTATTTATTTATATATACGCCTGTAAAGGCTTTTTCATTATATAAGTCACAACGTAAAAAATATAATCGGTTTTTTTTTTTTTTTGATGTTTGACATCTTAAAATTTTGTATTTCAAGACTAACTATTATAGCGTACATATAGCTACGATACACTCCATAGTTATCTAATTATATCTTTGAAAATATTTGCCTAACACTTTTCTTCTCAAAATTCGGAAAACAAATGAACAACGTTTGTCTCTGATTTTCGTATTTATAATGGATGAATTAAACAAGTCCATGCCAGCACGATTGGTTCAAGACTGCGCCATTCTTGCAAATCACTGGTAGACATTTAAATAAATCAATTAAGAAAACATTATCAGTCAAATACGAGTATAAGCACATTATAAATGTGAAAACCTCACAGAATTCAGAATTTTAATTGCTTTCTAACTAAATCGGTTTTACCGATAATAAATCATTACCCCTCCATCCAAATTTTAAAGGAGTGGGGGTAAATTAAATCATATAAATAAGTCGTCGCAATGTGGATTAACCACAGTTTAAAAATGGCCTTAAACGCCGAAACAGCTGTCACAATAATAACAACTAAACATACTTGCAGAACTTAATAATAACATTATTAAATTTGATTTACATTAAATTTTTAAAAAAATGTTACATTTGCTGCAAGCCAACTTTTTGGTGACGGCCTGCCTAAATAGAATCCACTCTCGTGGCCCCCATATACGTCTCATGCACCCCCAATTTTTTTGTCATTGTTGTGGACCCCTTGCAGGTCGGAATTGACCCCTGGGGGTCGATGTAGATCAACAAACGCCATTTCTGAATATGTACTTTTTATTATAAATGATTATACGTAGAATTTATAAATCGTTATTTGAAAGTGAATAATAATAATAATAAATCATCTCATCAAAACACCTTGTTATGTTGGTACCATTGTATTTGGAACATCTGACGTCATGTTCGCATTCTGGTTTTGGATTAGTATGGACATTTCTTTTTGTGTTTTAAATGTGTATTTTTTAGCTTTGGTGAAGTTTAAGCTTAATTTGGGTGAATTTAAGCTCTATATTTGCTGTTGAATATAAAAAAAAACATTATTAATATTAGAACATGAGCAAACCAATTGTCAATATGGATATTTTGATAATTTTAATGCTCGATACTATTATTATTCGTCCAGTTAAATTTTCTAAAGAGGTACATAATGTTATTGCTTATGTTTAGTTATGGTTAAATATGAATAGAATATAAAATTATGTACGGCAAAGCTCATCCTTGTTTTAACATTTGACATTCTAACCTCAAAACCAACCGGCTACAGATGTGGAGCGTTTTGGCGGTCTTTGGAAAATTGAAACTTTAAAAATTATTTTAACTATGAAAACTGACTCTAGAAAAAAACGAAATATACTGGTATTTAAGTTTAAACATCATTATCGATTTATATATTTTTAAATGGACTGGAGTTCCTTATTGTGTATCTTCTAAAAAAAACAAAAAATCAATCGTCTACCCCGGAGGTGATTCGTTTCCTGGCGCGTTTATTGACGCGTTAAGAGCAATTTGCTTTGAAAGTTTCGCTTTGTCCTCCAATTGACGTGTTTTGTCAACAAATCTGATCTGTTTACCAAAAACATCTGCTTCTTCTGTCTGACGAGATAGGATCCTTACAATAACATCACCAATGACCGCGATGTACTTGTTAAATCATATAGAAATCTGTTTCTTCTGTCTGACAAGATAGGATCCTTACAATAACATCACCAATGACCGCGATGTACTTGTTAAATCATATAGAAATCTGCTTCTTCTGTCTGACGAGATAGGATCCTTACAATAACATCACCAATGACCGCGATGTACTTGTTAAATCATATAGAAATCTGCTTCTTCTGTCTGACGAGATAGGATCCTTACAATAACATCACCAATGACCGCGATGTACTTGTTAAATCATATAGAAATCTGTTTCTTCTGTCTGACGAGATAGTATCCTTACAATAACATCACCAATGACCGCGATGTACTTGTTAAATCATATAGAAATCTGCTTCTTCTGTCTGACGAGATAGGATACTTACAATAACATCACCAATGACCGCGATGTATTTGTTAAATCATATAGAAATCTGCTTCTTCTGTCTGACGAGATAGGATCCTTACAATAACATCACCAATGACCGCGATGTATTTGTTAAATCATATAGAAATCTGCTTCTTCTGTCTGACGAGATAGGATACTTACAATAACATCACCAATGACCGCGATGTACTTGTTAAATCATATAGAAATCTGCTTCTTCTGTCTGACGAGATAGGATACTTACAATAACATCACCAATGACCGCGATGTATTTGTTAAATCATATAGAAATCTGCTTCTTCTGTCTGACGAGATAGGATCCTTACAATAACATCACCAATGACCGCGATGTATTTGTTAAATCATATAGAAATCTGCTAATTTCAAGGTCAAGCCGATTTAAAAATATTATTTTACGTTTCTGAAACGTGTTACCCGAAGTGAGGAAATCAAAAAATGATCATCACGACTTTGTACGTAATTATAAGGTATGTGAAATATTGAAACAATTAATTGAAAATAATGCCAACCGTGTAATTAAAATAAGCTACCAACAAAGATAACATCAATCTCTAAATTACATCCACATTCCAGTCATCTATGGGTTACTTTTTATTATGATATTGATTTACGTTAATGTTTGGTTTGCTTCAAATTCATCCATATTCATACACTTCCTGACAGGCTAGCATGGTTTATTAAACCGCGTGATGTATTCACACCGAAGCGTTGGCAAAATAGATTAAAATCAATTAGGTTTTAAAACATAAAATGTAATGCTTCACTAACTAATCTAGAAATAATACTAGCAGGCGGTGGATTGTGATTAAAACATTTCATGACTCTTTTCTACTTGTATATTTTGACCAGGTCGGTTTTATTCTCCTACTATCATATTATTATTACAATATAATTAATTGCACCGCAATTATTCATCAGTTTGGAAAATAAAATTATTTGTTTACAATGCCCTAAACCCCAACAAGTAACCGAAACCATTTCTAAAGAAAGCTTTTACGGTTTTATCAGTTTTTAACGTGACACCGCGAGAGTTCAGTCCAATGCCCGGGGACACTTACATTGTGACAGGCTAAATGGGAAATATTAATTACTTCATTTTCCACTCATAAATGGCGGCATTGCTACAAGGAAAAAAGATGTGAAAAAGGATTTTGCGGAGCAAATGGAGCAAGCAACTGATAATATATATAATATCTGCAAAATAATGGTATTTACTTTACGTCATTATTAATAAACGAATTTAAAAAATTACTTTGTATTCACTACTTTATTAATATACTCGTACACAGATATCTACATGTTTCAAAAGCTATGCTTTCTTCTGTACTACTGTAATATTAATCATCGAGTAGCTAGGTTATTTGAAATTACCTAACTCTGTAATAAATAAATAAACAACTGCTGGCCCTGTAAAAATCGCAGATGCACCCCACTGCCGAATTTGGTAGCCACCTCTGGTCTGGAGCCCCAAAATTCCCGAAAAAAACTATTCACTCTGAGCGGAAACGGGCGGTCCATTTGATAGATTGTAGTTCCTTTACAAACGGATTGCAATATTTAGAATATATAGGAATGTATTCATATATTCATGATGAAGAAATCATCCCTTTCGAAACATGCAGATATGTGTATATTAATAAAGTGATAAAAAAATAATAATAATTTGCGTACTTTAAATTACACGTTGACGTTGTGAAGAATTTTCTCATTATTGACGAGGTGCACCGGCTGTTGAATATTATCGGTCATCAGATCTAATTTATTTGATAATATCGCAATTAAGGCGATATAACCAGCCACAACTGAAAAATAGTCATGTTTGAAACGAATTCTAGACGTGTCGACTCTTTTCCACAAAAAAACATAAATTGATTTTGAAAGATTGTTATTTTATTTAGCATATTAAGTTTGAAATTTTGAAAAATTATAAATATATGTTTATGTAATAAAGTTCTTTCGTTGGCCTTTGCGCAGATTTTTACATTTTCAAACGAATGTATGTTATAAAACACACATATTTCGTATCACCTAATGATACAGTATTATAAATCAATACATTATCTAGCTTGGCTACTTTTCGGAAAGTCAATTTTACTTTAAATAAAATCATTAATAAATAATTCCGAGCACGTGTTTTGCTACGAAACTCCTTCAATTTGTCTATTTATTTACGCACGTACTAATCGATATATTTCAGAATTTTTTACTCACATTTAGAAAAAAAAAATTGAAAAAGTGCAATGTTTTAATACATTTACGAACTTGCATTTGCTTATTTTATCTAGTTAGCGCGATACTTATTTACACTGGTCAAATCGCTACTAGCTGCCCAGAGGCGGCAGCAGGTAGACGTGTCTTCGCGGCGCTCTGATTAGCAACATTTTTTACGAATTATTTGATTAAAATTGACAGAAAAAGACGAAATGAGAAATCTTTCACCAGAAAACACAAGTCACAACATCAAAAACATCTTTGAAATTAATATATTGTAGAAAAAAATTGATTAGTGATATATTTAATAATGCATCTACCTTATATGTATAGGGTAGTCCGAACGAATCAATGGTATTCAGTCAGATTTTTTACTATTGCAAAAATATTTAACGGAAATAAACGGATATTGAAATTTTTATTTTTGACACTTTTAGTTATTTACAGTATTGCGGGCTGTGAACGCATTTGCGAACCGATACGTGATTTTTTTTACTTTTTCTGTAAGTGTATTTAGCTAAGCACTAATCGGCTAGCCTAGCTAAGCAATTTACTGGTGCATTTCTTCCATTTATGGATATGATTGTTTGAAACTATGAGTTTTAAGTTTAGTTCTGAATTCTGTCGAGTCTTTGATCATTCAATTCATGCGCAGTTCATTCCTCATTATATAGTAATGAGTTTTTATTATGTAGTAATGAGTTTGGCCATTTTGTTTTCTTTCGAAAGGGAAGTCTTATTTCATTTCTTCTTCTTGTTGAATGGTTATGTCTGTTTTGATATTTATTAATTTTTTACAAGAATTTAGAATTGTGACGTATTTTTATTTTGCACAAATGCACACGTGCCATGCAAACCCTGAGCCCTGTATAGCTCGTCTATTCTAAATAAATCATAATCACAAAAAGGAACTCCAGGACATTTTTTTTTCACAAGTTAGTTTTCATAGTTAAAATAATTTTCAAATTTTAAATTTTTCAAAGCCCGCAAAAATGCTCTAAATCTATGACCGGTCGGTTTTGATGAGTTTTGAGGTTAGAATATCATATGTCAAAACATAGATGAGCTTCACCGTACATAATTGTATATTCTATTCATGATAAACCATAACTAAACATAAGTAAAAAAGTATGTTCCTTTTTAGAAACTTCAACTCTAAGACTAATAATAGTATTGAGTATAAACATTATTATAATATCCGTATTGATAATTGGTTTGATCGTGAATACCCTAATTTCTTTTATGCCAAAACTAAACAAATACGTATTTAAAATACAAAAGAAAAGAGAAAAATATTTGTTTCATACTACTTCAAAAACTGTATATATTAATAAACATACAACATGTGTTTCAAAATATGACTGCCTTAGAGCTCACTTATTATTTTTATAATATGCATATCCAAAATCCAAAATGGCGGAAATAAATAAAGTGTAAAATATGAAGTCTTCAATTGCTTGTCATTGAATATTGATTTTTGATTTTTTTTTAATTTTAAACAATAAAATTATTTTTTACATAATATGTATGTTTTTTGATTTAATGATAATATTCGCCATAAAAAAAACCGTTTTGTTCAGTTTTGCTATTTGGAAAACAACAACTAAATTGACGTAACTTGTAAGGGAGAGACGAAAATATCCGAACCCATCCGTTATCCATTGAAATACTATACGCGATAAAGTTGGAACAAACATGACATATTCGAATGTTTTGTGGGTTTTGGGTATAGCTTTTTTTGTACCTGAACGTACGGGATACGGCTTGTTGCGTTCGGGCGATAATATAGCAGCCGTATTGCGTACGTTCGTATGGGTAGGGCGGTTAATATTGTTTTTATTATTTTTCTTTTAAAATAATATTAGAAAAAAATATTATCATTTGTTTTGTTTTTTAATATAAATATTTATTATCAAATCAAAAAACTTTCTTCTTGGTTTCGCTATTTGTAAAATTAACAACAAAAAAATGTACCTTCCTGCATTCCATTTTGAATGTAGGTACATATTATTCCAAATTTTGTATGAAATAAATCGCGGTAGAGGCATAATACTATATATTTGGTTATTTACCTTTTCATGTTTACGCACTTCCATGCCCAAGACCCAAATGACAAATTATTCGGTGAAAATGCTGGAACCTAGAATTCATCAATAATTTCATTGGAACCATACTGTACGATATGTTGGCTCGCTCGACTGGAGTATACCGTAGTGTCGCTATCTCCCGCCGAGTGCGACAACCGTTTTTGATAGAAACATGAATTTTAGCTGGGTGGTTAAACCGCCTTAATAATGTAGACCTCTCCACAATTAGTATTTCAAACAGTCTGAGTGATGTGTATGGAATTAAAGACCATTGTGGAACGGTTTGATCATACATTCGATCTCACGAGTCCCTGTAATTCTTATTATTCTCGGCCGCATTCCTAGGCTCTTGAATATGCTACAAAATAGATAGTAACTTCGACGTAATATTATGATTGACATATTTACACACGGTGTAAAGTATAAAGAACAAAGCCTCTTTGATGTGTGCCACAATTTATTAGAGGGTTTTAGAAATGGTGTCAACCAACTATTTAAAATTTATTAATTCTACTGATGACGTTGAGATGTTAGTTAATTGATATAATTGTGTGTGTGTTTTTTTTAAAGAAGCAAACAATTTATCGCAGTGCCAGTGGTATAACATTATTAATTAAACAGACATGTGTACCTTGTGACAATGTACCTTGTTTTAGCACCGCGTTGTTGTACCCACTATACCCAGGCTTCATCGGGACTGTACATACAGTAATAACTGTAATGTATTTTTTCCTAATAAAATAATTACTCCCTGTCGGTGGGTGTCATCTAATTTGTATCAAAATCTAACAATTGTTTTCTTTGTTTGCTTCACTTTACTTGAGTTCTTCATAAAACAGTCGTGTAATTATATATTTATTTGTAAGAAACAAACAGCTTTTAATACAGAGGAATAACAAAAGGTAAGACAACAAAGTTTCTTGTGCTAACTGTGGTTAAATACATGTGTTTTATTTTTGAAGCTAACAAGAGAAATAAAAAACAAAATAATAAGGAAGAGGAAGCTAGGATCTGGACCGGAGATGCTCTCGATTCATTCTATACTCGTGCACCAATTTGTGGTCGTAATAACAAAAGGTAAGACAACAAAGTTTCTTGTGCTAACTGTGGTTAAATACATGTGTTTTATTTTTGAAGCTAACAAGAGAAATAAAAAACAAAATAATAAGGAAGAGGAAGCTAGGATCTGGACCGGAGATGCTCTCGATTCATTCTATACTCGTGCACCAATTTGTGGTCGTAATAACAAAAGGTAAGACAACAAAGTTTCTTGTGCTAACTGTGGTTAAATACATGTGTTTTATTTTTGAAGCTAACAAGAGAAATAAAAAAACAAAATAAGAAGGAAGAGGAAGCTAGGATCTGGACCGGAGATGCTCTCGATTCATTCTATACTCGTGCACCAATTTGTGGTCGTACGTATTACTTCGGTTCGATATTTTGAATGGGTATTGTGAAGAATGATGTCTATGTTGTGAAATTGTGCGTTATATTGCGCACAAATACGGGGAATTGGACAATTTAACCTAAGATTGATCCTGCATGCGGGCAAATGTTGGTTTTGACGGTATTAATTTTTTTTGTAAAGATTCTTTCAATATGGGCTTAGTATAAAGGTGTCCATATCGGTGTGCAGTAATCTGAGTGAGGGCGGATATACGCCGTGAAAAGGGAGTATAAAGTCTTTAAGTTGCCAAACGGTATTCAAATACTAATTATAAATTCCAGCGTTTTATTGGCTTTATTTATAACTTCATTTTTTTATACCGTGAGCCCCAAAATACCAGAAAAACCATTGACTCAGAGCAGAAACGGGCGGTCTCTTTGATAGATTCCAGTACATTTACAAACGGATATCAATATTTAGAGCACAGGCGTCACGTGGGAATGCGGTCCTTGTTTTACCAGTATTTCAATGGAAGATGCTCTGAGGAACTAGCGTAACTGATCCCTTCGGCACCGGTGCACAGTCAGGAAACACACCAAACGCGCGCCCAACATTTGTACACGATTAACATTTGTCACATGAGAACGGGTAATTTCTATGACTCGTTATTGAGTTCAACATCCCGGCTGTGGACCAATTTATCAGCCTCTTTGTTTCCTCCCTCCTGCAACATGGGTCTCTTGACCCCTTAAAGATCCATGTTCACTCCGCCCTCTCCTCAAGCATCCTTAAAGACGAAAAAATCCTAATGAACCATACATATGATGTCACCACCGTCTAATGTTAAATTTATTGTTGTTTTTTGCACTTCGACCGGCTGTTTCTAATAGATATTATGGCAGGCTTGTTAGTCAGATAATAAATTTTATTTATTTATTTCACATAAATAACCTGTTCATTATAATAATTTGCGTATATAGCGGCTAAATCCAATGTGAAAATCATTAAACTCAACTCAACAACGTGTTTGATAAGTGTATCCCTGATTTTATGTTCATTTTTTACACGTATTAACTATAAATCCTCATTGTAAAAAAAAACTCCTTTTAATTTTTTTTTCGAAACACCGATCGTTGTTGGCAGTCCTCAACTGTCCCAGGAATAACGATTAATCGTTTTTCTGGCATCCGAAGGGTTAATGTGCAGAAACAACTTAAATTGTTTAACGTAACATCCTAAAGCGCTGCGAGTAATCTGTTAAGTTAATTAGGTACCTCCGTAAATAGCTGGATTAAGTCAGGCTGTACTCAGTTAATCCCTTCAAGTACCAGGCACTGTGCATGCTATATACGCAGTATTATTCGCAGGGCCGGATTTAACCAAATGCCCTCGGGGCGATATTTGATTAAAATGGATCTATACGAAAACTATTATTGTGTTTTGGGAGACTGAATCAATAGTTTGGGCGCCTACAGAAAAATATTCAAAGAAAGAATGTAAAAAAAAATTACTGACATAAAATTACCACTTTGGAGAAGTGATACTGAATTTCAAAGCACCGGTGCTAATATTCTGAATAAGAATGGCCATGGCAACAGATTAAATAATTTAGAATCACTCGAAATAAAGAAAGCAGTTAAAACCAAAACAAAATTCTTAATAATTAATTAAATGTGTCCAATAGCCCGCAATCTGGTACATTCCCCATAAACTCATAAAATTTCCCATTATCCCTTAATCACCTGTTCTGGTGTTCTTTGGTAATCCATTATGTACACATCTGTCTCTCTGTTATTATGTTATATTTATTTGTTCTATGCTATGTTTTGTCTCATTCTATGTGTACGTATATTATACAGTATGTACTTTTTGATTAGTGTAATTTTGTATCTTGATGATGCTTGTCTTAAGCGAAACCGGTCGTTTCTTGTAAAGGTTAAATAAATTTCGTGGTTATAAACAAAGTGTTTTATTTAATTAAATGAATAAGTAATTAACAGTTGCAAAAATATGAATTATTTCGTCTTACTTACTTAGATATTTTGTTGTGGAATTTCAAAAAAGATAAATAGAACATGTTATAATAAAGAAAAACATATAATACATTGTTAAAACTTTTGGGATGCCCAGTTCAGCGCGACCCTATTACTGTGCATTCACAGAAGGTAGTGGTAAATCCGGCCCCGTTTCCATATTCCGGCACGGTTGCCGGCTGCTTGAACAGCCCAAGTTACCAGTTCGGTAATAACAGGAATTATTGGGGAGTGAATTTTCAGTAAATGCAGCCTTAAATGGGAAGCTAATTCCTAATATAATCGGATTAGTTTATCTATACTAAAATATCTATTTGATATTCAAACTATGTTTCGCGCAGTCTCGGTACGAGGCCAACACTCTGCTTCATATTGATAATTATTTAGCTTCTTCGTTTCGTCAGTGTAATATAAATTTGTAAAGAGTTTGTATTCACCAGTCTTCTTCTCTTTCTTCCTCATGAGCCTTTTGGCGTCCATATTTGGACATAGGCCTCCCTCCCTTGTCTCCAGTTTATCTCACCCTTCCAAGGCCATCACATATCTGGGCTACCGGTTTATTTTACCCAGCTTACGATTTACCCATCATAAAGCATGTTTTTCATCTTCTAAAAAAGAGTAAGGACATAAATCATTATTAAAATATATACCAGGATTAAATGTAAATAGTATCTCTAATGGCATACGTTTTCCAATAGAATATCCTCTCCTTGCAAAACCGTATATAAATTTCGCTAATAAATAGTGTTTATCTCAAGTGACCTGCCAGGTAAGCAAGGGTCCTGTATAATATTATCTACCTGTACATAAAATTAATAGTATATTTTAACGCGGCATCACGTTAATTGGTCAAATGAATTTTACTAGTTTGGTATTACAGATCGATCAACTGGTGGATGAAATTTGGTAGCCATTAGTCGTAATAAAAAAATGTATTTATACAAATCATTCAAATATTATTATTTATTACACTTAGATAATAATACATGCTGTCAATCATTGATAATGTGAGTTATACCTATGATGCGATGAGTTATGACTCTGATAATCCCTTCAAATGATTCCTATGCGTTGAACAGAAAAGAGGCTTTTGCGAACAAGACATTGTGCTCGTATACCTTATAATATCTCGATGATTTTAGGTCTATTTGAATTATTGAATTGGGTTTGGTCCTTTGATGTTCGAAGCATGCAATTTATTAAAATCTGCGCATTAATTGGGTTAGCTATTTATGTTTATTTACTCGTCGCCATTGCAAACTACCCTAAAATTCAACCCTCCCTGATTCCACAGCCTACTAAATACAGCTGTATGCTGTACTTAGAGCTGTGATTCCCAAAGTAGCCACTATAGTCGCATGGGGGCTATGATTGGGGCGCAAAGAATCAGGGTTGTTGAAGCTTTACGGAAAGCTGACTGCTCATAGTATAAATTAACCATTCTAGGGAATACCTAGGGTATATCTTACTCAGTGAGTCGCATTTATTGTTGGGTACATACCCATATTACCAAAAAAACTGGATAATTTTTATAGCTTTTTAAGTACGTACCTACCAGCCACCTTAAAACCGCTGATTCAAAAGATTCTAAATGCAGAAAATAGAAGAACTCAAGAAACATAAAATCAACAAGATTATACATTTCCTTCCCGGTCTTGAAAGAACTTAACTTGTTTCTCCTCGCTTCAGTATCATTATTTATTCATTATTCATAACACTATAATTACTGTAACAAATACAATAAGATATCAAGTTCTTGGTTAAATTATCAGCTCATAAAAGTATATACGATCAAAGGCATAATATTGCACACTTTTATCATTCTCAATATTCTTTCAGTTAGATCAATTCTGTGCTACTAAATTATATTTCAGCACATTGGTAACCCTATATATAATACGTACAAATAGACTAGAGCACACTTACAATACTCGTCTCAATTTTAAGGAAGGATTAATGATTCCTAAGCATACAAACAAATATGGACAAAGAACTTTAGCTAGCTAGCTTTATGCTAGCACTTTCTTCAGCTTGTTGCTTGATTTCTCCTTCCGAAAACTCGCTGTCACTCGAGGGAAAGTAAGTTTCATCATCTTGTAGTCTCATCAACTTCATAATGGAACACGTCTAAAATAAAAATAAAATACATTTGGTTATAAAAGTATCGGTATAAATGGGAAATAAATAGAAGAAAGTACTTTATTTAATATACTTACACTTTAAGGCGCGTGTCGTAAAATTTACCCTCAACAGAAATTTCCAAATATCAATGAATAAAAAAAACTTGTAAGCACACCGGGTACGTCTGTAGTTTAGAGAGACACTGACCCTCGAATAGCTCGAAGCTCGACGCTTGTGACTAAGTGGTAAGAGTGGGGGAAGCGATAAGGAGCATTTGTCGTAAATTTTACGACAGCGCGCCCGCTGGAAGGTTATTGCAGTTGATCGAAATAACAACAACCAAAAATATATTTTACTTATGAAAACTGATTTGTGAAATAGGCAACGGGTTAAATTTGTTCTGTAGTGCTAGAGGATAGAGCTTTGAAATATCGATTTCAATTATTTTTTAAATTTATTTTTTAATAATTACAAACATATACATTAGTGGCGCTTTGGCCTTATTACTATTACCATCTCATGGTTTGATTTACTTGACAAAATTTATGTTACATTATTTGTGCTCTTTGGGTAAAGATCTTAACTGGATTAAAAACCCTAACCAGGGAAAGGAAAAAGGACAAACATTTGGTTATAAACAAGTTACTAGAGTTACTTTTTGTACTTACTGTATAAAATAAAATGTATTTAATAATATTAATTTAACATATTATGTTATTAACTCTTTGCTGCGTTCTCTTCGGGCTGCATTCATGAGTTTCTTCGTTGGCTCATAAAGCTGAGTGATACGTAACTCAATCTTATAAATATTACTCAATAATATTATCTTTTTTTTGTAGTACCCAATTTAAACGCGTTTTTTTCATCATTGCACCAACCAGTATCTATCATGCACATGTACATAATTGTTTACTCTATAATATTTGTTTTTCTCATCTCTTCACAAGTTTTTTTTCTGTACTATTCTTCATATCTCTTTTACTTAATCATTATACCTTTTATAGATGTATTATATTACCATACTATGTCAATAATAGCTTCTTTCCATTCTATTTTTATATAATGGCACTTAATATGAACTAAACTTGTCAATTTGACTGTCCTAAAAGAGGATTTGTTCCCAGTTGGGCAGTCAAAGCTTTCATACATGTTTATTGTTTAATAATGTGTGTTTCAAGTAAAAACTAAATAAATAAGCAACATTATTATTTATTTATGATTGAGAGTTTTTAATTCGTCTCGGTTCCGGTGGAAGTTTATCCCAGTCATTAGGGTTCTCACTCCGATGCTCTAAAATCGCGATTACTTAATATTTTCAATATTTTTTTTTTCCACTGAAAGTCCAAAAAACTCTAGCATATAGCCTATTACAGAAACTTTAAATTATATTTTCTTAAGTTTTTCCGGCGACATTTATCTTTGCTCGGAAGGTTTTTTCAATTTGGATGAGTGTTTTAGATTAATAATTATTGTTTATAAAAATAATAATTGTTACCCTTTGCACTATGCACAAAAATCTTGTCTTAAGTTTTAAAGAACTTTAGTTTATCAATTAATAATTTTACTTTACTTAAAATTAGTTCCGGGCATTGGAAACCAATATAAATAGGTAGTAGGTAGTATATGACCGAGCGGAAGGGTGTAAAAGTTTGTGAAACACTTCAGTGGGTTGGTTTGTTTGCGACAGTTTAACTAATTCTGTGATGCATCGGGATGGTGGGTAGTTTGAATGGGGGAGGGTCAAAAGATTTGCTCGGGGCTTAGCAACCAACCAACCCCTCGGCCAATTGATATTCTGCATGCAGTTAACAAGAATGGGGATCATTTTGCGCTCATCGTTAGTATTTAATAATTACTTATCATCAGTCCAACATGGAGTTCTAATACCAACCTTGACGATATGGTATTGTGGCATGAAATGGGAAAGGGGATGAAGAAGGTTAACGGTATGCAGGTAAAATAATATCCCTGAGTCGAATATATAGTAAGACCATTGTGACCCACAAGTAAGGGGAAGCAGTTGGGGATACCCTAAGAAATAATATAAGGGATTTGTGATTAATTGCTTGATGAAAGTACCCAGCTACTCAATTTTTTAATTACAATTACATAAGACAAACATTTTTAATTTATCGCCACAGGTTCGCTTATCCCAAGCTTCGCCAGGGTGAAAAATAAAATTAAACAAAAATACATATTGTGATTATATAATATATAATATATTTCAGATATAATAATATTTTTCAGACAATCGTATCCATAAATTGAAGAAATTCACCTGTAAATTGCTTAGCTAGCCAAGCCGGTTAGTAGTTACCTAAAGTCATTAAATAAATATTATTAAAATAAAATAAAAAAATTCACGCATCGGTGCGCAAATACGTCCACAGCCCTCAACACTGTAAATAACCAAAGTGTAAAATAAAAAAAATAAAAATTTAATATTTATTAAAAGCTTCTTACGCTTTTTAAGGTAATTTTATAGATATTTTTGAGTCCTAAAATTCATTTTATGAATACTTTCCAGTCCTAAAAATTATAAGTATCTCAATAAATACCAACTCTTCTTGTGCCACCAATCTTCTAATAAATGAAACATCAATAGAAAAGGAGCAACAAATAACCATGTAAAACTATCATCTCTATAAATAAATTTTCTAATAAAACTGTGTTCATCTGAAGCGACCTGCCAGCTGCAGGTAAGTTTGTTTTTCTATATCTGTTTGTACATAATTAGTTAAGAAATATTAGTACAACGCCAATGAGGTGATTTTTCACACAAACGGCGCTATACAAATCATCCAATTATTATTATTATAATACAAAATACGATTAGAAAGAGACACAACACACAATGAAACAATGGAAGAGTGAGACAGATATATGCTTACATATAATCCAATGGGACAACATAGAAAAAATAGAGAGACAGGACGTGAAAGGAGGGAGATATTTAGGGGAACTGGGAAATTTTGAGTTATCGGGAAATATATCTAATATTGGACTGTAGGATAAGTTACGTTAATTATTAAGAACTTTTCTATACATTTTAATGACTTTAAAATATATTTTCTTCAAAGGATTGGTATTCACTTTGTGGCGTCATTATTAATAAATGAGTTAAAAAATTTACTTTGTATTCACCACTTCTGGATGGATACTATTTGATATTATATATATATATACTATTTTCTTTTTTGTTATTATTATTAGTGTTCAAGTAACCTACTTGGACACTGAAACATTAAAACATCGGGTACCTACACGACATATTATTGAATCACTTAATATTCATTTTAAAATATTAATTTGAAACACCGAAAGGGTCAACGCTAATTTGTATTTTAACGGCTTATTTGTTCGGGAGGCGAAAGGGTTTATCAATTTAAGCACACCGAGAGATATTAGGGAATTAGTTGAATTAGTTTCCGAGTTGAATTACGTTAAGGTCCGTGCACACTTATTAAATCGGATACACCGGATTATCAAAATACTTACTTCTGGAAACGGAACACCAACGCTATAAATAGGATTTAAACCCCATCAGGTTCCGCTGTTACGTAATTATTAAATTAAGAAATTATTCAATATCCAATTCACAGAATAAAGATTGTGATATTTTATATGAGACACGGCACACAGAATACAAGTATAATAATAATAATTTGATCACCTCAAGGGCGCTGTACAAATATCACTTCACATTCTATATCTAAGTATATACAAAACAGAAAAGCATGCTTACCTGCAGCTGGTAGGTCGCTTCAGGTGAACACAGTTTAATTAGAAAATTTAACCATAGAGCGCCCTTGAGGGGATTTTTCACAAAAACGGCGCTATAAAAATCATCCAACTATTATTATTATTAGTGATATGATTTTTACAGTTGCTATTTTATCCTCCTTTTCTATTGATGTTACATTTATTAGAAGATTGGTGGCACAAGAAGAGTTGGTATTTATTTGAAAAATTTATTGTTTTTAGGACTGGAGAATATTTATAAAATGGAGTTTTTAATGGATATTAACATTTTTTTACACTATTGGGCGACAGTATTAGAGCGCTAGTATTAGGAGTGGAAATTGGGGGAAAAGAGGAGGAGGTCGGAAAGGACGGAAAGCCCCACGATGGAAGCCAGTATTAGGAATGGAAATAGCACCACGATGGGCGCTAGTATTAATAATGTGCGTCAGTGTTAGGGGTGCTGAACGGAGGTAAATGGGCAAAAGAGAGTTGGTGTAAAGAGAAGCAGTGCAACTCACCCTGAGATCGTATTCAGGACTGGTCCCCGCTCCATCATGGCTTAGCTCAGCATTGGTACAACATAAAGATTCCTTTTCTCAAGGTCAAATGAGTCGGCCGCGGCCTAAGAATTGGAGGGAGGCATTCTACTCTACATTAATTGACGAAATGGCGTGCTTTCAGCTCAGAATTTATTGTAACAAAAACATGGTCATACAAGTTATATGCAGGTTTCGCCAAGAAGTTGGCACCTACTCTGTTCTAGACTATCCTCTCTCTCTGAAGGAGTTCTAACCGGACAAGTTAATTGATGGATTGATGTTTCCATGTGTAGAATCGAATGATGCAATAATTGAACCGGCTGCATGCTCTAAAGATGCACGCATTTGATAACTCGGAGGTCGGGAAAAGAGTCAGCTTGGAGGGCGGCGTGCTTGCTTCGCGAGCTACGCCGTTCCATGCGGCCGGTAATTATCTGTTCCGCTAAACCTCATTGGTTGATTAACCAAGATGGCTGGCGGGAGCTCACCGGATTGGTTGATTATCGTAAACTCCGGCGGGCTGTCGTGTTGCTGGTTGCCGAGCGATGCCTTGCAATGAGAAGCTAGAACCATTCTAAGATCTTCTATTCGCTACATAACAACACTTTTAGTTATTTAGGTGCGTCATTTTGTAAAACGTGATCTATAAGTGACTTTAGGTAAGCACTAACAGGCTAGCCTAGTTGAGCAATTTATGTGTGCATTTCTTCAATTTATGGATATAATTGTCTGAAAAGATGAGTTTTAAGTTTAGTTCTGAATTCAGTCGAGTCTTTGATCATTCTTAAGTCATGCGTCAGTTCATTTCAGGCTTTAGGTCCTGATACTTCTGCGGCACGATCACCGAATTTAGTATCAGGTGTGCGCTTTGGTTCCGTCAACCTCCCGATAGCTGATGACGTAATTAACAAGATTAAGAAAGACGGGTTTATGAGGCGAGTTTTTTTTATATGGGCAGAATCACTGAGTGTGTACGAGTATACGATGATGTATAAATGTGAATTAACGGGGAGAGGGACGTCAGAGAGTTATTATTTATAAGTTCAAAAATCTCCACTGGCTCAAATGTCTTGAAAGAATCCAGTTCAAGCTCTGTTGGATGGTATTTAAGTCACTTAACGGAATGGCTCCGGCTTACTTATCAGAACTGTGTATTCCCGAAAATACCAACTCACGGCAGTCCACCCTTAGGTCAGCAGCGTCATCAGCTATCAGCAGGTTGAAGGAATCAAAGCGCACACCTAATACTAAGTTCGGTGATCGTGCTTTCGGAGTGTCAGGACCTAAAGCCTGGAATAAACTGCCGCATGACTTAAGAATTATCAAAGACTCAACAGAATTCAGAACTAAACTTAAAACCCATCTTTTCAGACAATCGTATCCATAAACGGAAGAAATTCACTTGTAAATTGCTTAGCTAGGCTAGCCGATTAGTGCTTACCTAAAGTCATTAAATAAAAAAATAAAAAATCAATAAAAATAAAAATTCACGCATCGGTGCGCAAATGCGTCCACAGCCCTCAACACTGTAAATAACCAAAGTGTAAAATAAATAAAATAATTTTTTTTTAATATTAATTAAAAGCTTCTTACGCTTTTTAGGGTAATTTTATAGATATTTTCGAGTCCTAAAATTCATTTTATGAATACTTTCCAGTCCTGGAAATTATTAGTATTTCAATAAATACCAACTCTTCTTGTGCCACCAATCTTCTAATAAATGTAACATCAATAGAATAGGAGGATAAAATAGCAACTGTAAAACTTTCATCTCTATACTTAAATTTTCTAATAAAACTGTGTTCATCTGAAGTGACCTGCCAGGTAAGTATGTTTTTCTGTATCTGTTTGTACATAATTAGTTGTTAGTTAGACCCAAGTTATTAGTTAGACCCAAGTTCACTCCTTCCTATCCTCTAAAAGATCCTCCACACAGCATCCCCAAAGATGATATAGGCCTTGAGGGAAATTGTTTCCTCCTTGGTCTCCTGTGTGGAGTTACTGTAAAAAAAAAAAAAAAAGTTAAGAAATATTTGTACAGCGCCCTTGAGGTGATTTTTCACAAAAACGGCGCTATACAAATCATCCAATTATTATTATTATTATTTTTAATGATAATATTATTGTGGAATACGATAAACATTTAAAAAGTTGAATATCCTTAAAAAATTCTGTGGAAGTTTTTCTTTAACTTGTCGTTGAGATAAATTAAAAAAATAAATAACAGTATCTAGTTTAAATTTTTCATAAACACTATGTCACTTTAATGTTATTTTTTTTTTTTAATTTTATTGCGGATTATAAGTCTTTGGTTAAGTTTATTTACAAAAACGTAACGAGAAAGCGAGTCCAAAATAAATTTCATATGTGCGTTATGAATTCAGCGCCTATGGGACTTTCTGTCCGTAAGAAAAATTTCGTACATTGTCATTCTGGTCGAGCGTCGGGGGGAAACTGTGCCGAGCGTGCAATCCTTTGGAATCTACAAGGCGACCGTGTGCGCGGCTATATGGAGATTTGTTTTACAACAAATTTATACGGAATGGTATTTTGCTAAAATCAACGGTTATCGTGTTTTTAACATAAGTTAATTACTAAAGATAATCTTAAAGTTTCTTTCGTAAACTGAGATTTTAAACCATTTTTTTGTAACCTACGACATTATATTAGCCACGGACGTTTTAATGAATCTCCGAATCGCTTCTTGTTGTTAGGTCGCTAATTTCGGGTGCTAATTTTTTTCTCACCCTTTTAAATCTCCGATCTAACTCACATTGGTATAGGCCACGAATCGCCACTGCTGCCAGGTTCCAGGGAACAGGTGTGCTGCATTCCATCCTACCTATCCACTGGTCATGCATCTTTTATCGATTGAAGGGATTGACAGTTTGTCGTTACACCACTGATTAAAGAAAAAAAGATTTATTTTATGTTAAACGTTCCGCGGAATATTAAATATGTTCAATGATTTACTAAAATAATTATGCGCAGCAGGTAACCATTGAACTTCATTGCAGTGTTTCTCTGAATTCAAACCGTTAATTAATTAACATTAGTCAGGAATATTTTTGGGCTTACATTAAGTTAAATAACTAATTAATCACAATCATTTGCTACTGGTTTTTAGTGGTAAGGAGAAATAAGTCATAAAATGACGCTTTATGGATTTTTGGCAGATTAGAAATCGCTTATGTCTATTATAAGGAGTGTTTCTGTTTCTTGCTAGTAAAGGAAATGAATTGTTTTCAAGAAATCTTCAATCGGCGTGAGAAACATATATTTTTTGTGAGCACAAATGCAAAACTATTTTTTTTAAGATTTCCTTGAGCATCTTATTATATAACTTAACGTATAATATTGTGTTGATTATAATAATAATCTTTTGATGATTTGTGTAGCGTGGTTTTTGTGAAAAATTAAACGAATAGCCGTTTTCGGGGCCTATTTATACCCCCAGTCAGGCACTTACTTACTAGAGCGCTCTGACCGGGATTTCGCAGCGCGATCCACACACTAAAAGTTTATCGGACTACATCTCTCTCTTTCTCTCTCTCGAACCGCGTCGCCTCACTCTCGTTTATTTAAGGCGATCCACCGGCTAAAATTCCAACGAAATCGCGTACTCCTTATGCAGGTGGCGACAAGGTTGAGATTCCCACTTAACATCGGCCGCGTGTTTCAATTTACGCAAAAAAACCATCACCAAAATGCTTGTTTTATTCTATTCTGTAAAGCTCAGACATAATTATTAAAATGTTTTACGGTCATTTTAAAAAAAAAAAAATTTACCACAATGAACAATACGACAATATCGGAAAAGGTGTTCGTAAGTAGGAGAGTTTGCGCTTTAAACGTTTTTTTAATGTCTGATACTTTATTTTTTTCTAGGCTTATAAAATAACACACCGAAAGAATGCCCGGTTAAACGAAAGGCCAGGGTGTGTTCTACTTGCAGTATTTAATTAAATCATCTATGATATTTCTAGGTCATCAAATTCTCAAACCAAAAACACATGATTTTGCATTACTTCCCATTGCATCGCCGTCATGTTAGTTGCGGGACACTCCAGAAAAAGTGTACAATATTTTCATAACAAGAAGTTGACGGGACACTCCCCGCCAATTGCAGAATATATTTGTTTTATACATATTTGTATTTTTTTAAACTAGGGGTGGGGCCAGTTAAGAACATCAAAACCCATTTATTTTCCGCTGGTCCCAATACTGTACAAGTATTATCTATAGATACTAATCATAATCACATGCTTTGTTCTGCATATACTCGTATCTTCGAGTCACTCGACTAGTTTAGAATATTAATTGTGACAATAATCATTCTCAGTCGGTATTCGAATTTATACAAAAAGTTTTTTTTTTGCCAAATTAACCAACACAACGTGCTGCCGCGTTAAAATATACATGTTATTATTTTTATGTACAGGCACATAATATTATACAGGACCATCCTTACCTCGCAGGTAACTTGAGATAAACAAACTGTTAACAACAGCTTGTTCAAAAATAACTCAAATATTATTATCATTAATACAACGAAATATATTCCATATTTAAACCCAAGTCGAAATAGTATAATACATATGGTATCACGCTTTAATTAAACTACTCAGACTATTCTTTATTAATGCTAAAAGCCGTGTCAGTAGTCCCATAATGCAGCCATTTACTCGTATAATTCCCGGTACGAATTAAAGTAAACACGCGACATCTCCGAAGGGCGTAGCACACATAGTATCGGAGTTTCGAGTATGAATGAGATCACACTGACGTGACAATATTATTACGTATGCAAATGGTTCACGATGACAGAAATAACTGCCACATTATGTCTCGGCTGAAAAACTAATTGTTACAGTCAAATGGGCTGTGTTTTTACAGACTACTCACAAGAACATCTGCTTCGTGTTGTTTCTTTGTTTTGTTTCGTGTCAGTTGATTTTTATTGTTTCATCTTGTGGCTCGAGGTGTGAAAAGGATAAATGAAGGACAATATACTGGTCATATTATTATTGTTTGGTTTCAGAAAGATTCCTTTGCAGCTGGTGAATAGTGAATAGTGACTTGCTTGATATAAAATATAACTCTACTTGCTTGCTTAACGGCGCTATAGAAGTAATCCAATTATTATTATTATATTATTAAAGTGGTGATTATTTATGTTATAATATTGTTTTAGTTGTCTATTTTATGTCACTGTTAATCGATTGAAATAGATTGTTCTTTACTTTATGGTTTGAAATCACTATGGACTTCACAAAAATAACAACTAAAAATACTTGCAGAACTTAATAATAACATTATTAAATTTGATTTACATTAAATTTTTAAATAAATTAAATGGAGTTCTACGAATTAAACACAAAAACGATGAATAATAAAGTGGTGATTGCAAAGTAATTTTTTATTAATGTATTTAATAATAATAATAGTAATCATATTTATTTATTTATTTGAAACACGTATTATTAATAACAAAATGTAAGAAAGCTTGACTGCCCAAAAATAAATAAATTACTTCTCATCCGTACTAGATATTTAATAAACCGTTAATTTAAAAACATATATAATTTACTTTGGATGGGTATTTTGGCTTCAAATCCAAAATTAAGTTTTGTATGAAGCGTTCCTCTTGAGGGCATATGATAGGAGATTGATAGAAAATAGGAAACATTGACAATATATTACTACCTTTCGTATGCCATTCCCAGACTTGATATTTTTTAAACCAAAGAATGGACTATTGTTTTTCATTTGGTATTTTTTTTCGTAATTAATGTAGGCATTTGGATATAATTATTTAAACTTTGATCCACAATGGCAACCACAATTACACCTTTGATGCCGGTTTATAACGTCAATAATGACTTAAGACAATACTTTAAATTTAAAATGCATAGGTAATACACACATCTTTGACATAGCGGCTTCTAATAATCATTATGACATTTATTGACAGTAACAATCAAATAAATATTTAATTTCGCGACAATTTGGAACGACCGCGTCGCCATTCTCATCATTCCGCGTGAGAAGCCCGCGGTGAATACAGCGTGACTTTACGCTGCTCCAATTTTGGCCTTATATACGAAAAATACTATTCAAACGCTTTGTATAATAGTTAGAAAGGGAGCATACCGATCCACTTAATTCTTTGCAATCATCTAAGAAGGGTATACAAACAGTAAGTTTAACAAAACATCAATAAATACGTAAAATGTTGACATTGCATGTACTTTCGACAGCTAGCCAAACCAACTTGTGACGTTTAACGCGCGTATGTATTCTCGTCATTCTTGTGTTAATATGTTTGGCGCGGCCTAACATAATGTTTTGAATTGCATAATTATCAAAATGAATAGTTTTAACAATGCTGTTGGATTTCTCCAGGCTGTAATATTAATAAATTTATTGGAATATTGACGATTTTTATGATGTTTTTAAAGCTGTCAATACCTGTATGACAATTAATATTACGAACAAATCTAAATTTATAGTGAAGCCGTATGAAACGACGTTACAAATCAAAATGGCCAAATTTATTTGCATGCTTACCAACCTCTACGAATCTACTAATATGAAACCTCTAAATAATATCTTGACCAAATAAAATGCGTTTGAGTACATGGTGTTTGGGAAACAAACCAAAAAGGTTTTAATCGAAATAAGCAAACTGAATGACGAGTTGTTTATTTATCTTTTATTTAGTGTACATGACGTTTGGGAAACAGAAAAAGCTAACCTAAAAACTTAATCTAATCTAACACCGTTAGCCACTTTTTTTCATCATATTTCATATCACTTTTAAAAAGTGTGCCGATTTATCACTGTACCGAATTGTTCGGTTACCGTGGGTACGTGGTGTTTGTTAATCAAACTAAAACACTAGGAGTAAATTAACTTAAATCCGTTTTTATTTTAATCTTTACATTTTCAAAATAAGTCAATTAAGTGTTCCTACATGGTGTTTGGGATAGATAAAAAATATGTTTTAAGGAATTCATTAGAATGAAGCTATTCCTCTGTAAGCATATGTACGGAAAAAGAAATGTTTATTTATTTTAATTCATATTTTAGGTACTAGAGTTCACAATCGTACTGTTTGGAAACCAAACCAATACACGGTGTTCGGTAACTGGTGGTACAGCATAAAAAGTTTTTTTTTTATCTGTAATAGATAAATAACCCAAATAAATAAAAAATAAAAAAATTTCGAATTCACCTGATAAATATTCAAATTTAGAGTGAAGATAATATTCTACATATCACAAAATCGACTTTAATGTGAGGTAGATTAACCAGTTTCCCGGTTGTACCACGAGAGTCCAGACACCGTGTATATTCTATCTCTCTGAAATGTTAATTCTAAAACGATTGTTGCCTTTTGCTGCACAAATCTATTGTGATTTTACAATGGCTCTTCCTCTTTCGTTTATTACTCCAGATCAATAACATTTCCCCAATAAGGAACAAAACAAGTTATATATTTAGAATCTACGTGAATATATATTTTTAAAGCCAATATATTTTTCATTCGAGTCCCTAATTGCATAGGTACATATTATTTTGTTATTCATTTTAGTCTTAATATTAGTCGTAATGCTTTGAATTAAAAAAAAAAAAAAACGAAAATTTTAAATTTCTATCTCGATAATGAAGACATATCAATTTTTTTTTTCCAGAAAATCGACTCCAAATGTGAGGTAAATTTACCAGTTTCCCCCTTAAACTACGAAATTCCACCGTGTGTAACGTAAACCAAAATACCCGACCGTGCTTAGGGTAAGCGACGGTGGCATCAAAAAATTTAGCAAGCCGTACAAATCTAATACGATTCTTAGTAAATGACGACACATTTGTAAAAATGATCATACTAAATACTTCACAAAAATAGAAGGTTATTTAAACGAGACACACCTTTTTACTAGTTGGTTGTTTTACTTAATATCTCCGATTTTCGATTGTTTACATTGATTGGGGTAATGACGCATGTTTTATGTTTTAATTTTCTCAGTTAGGAACGCACTGTTACAGCCACCTAGCGACAAAAACGCACTTAAAGCGCCACAAAGCGCGCTATCAGCGGAGTAAGTGTGTGCGTAACGCCAACGTGATACGCCGGGCTGGCATTGGAACGTTGATCTGCTGAAACGCCAATACGCTCGCCACAATTAGTATCATTTTCCATCACGCAGTCTTATTTAATTGTTTACATAAATTTGAAAAACAGCTTGAAACATGTCAACTGACATTTCTGCTGAATGTTACGTTTCGTTTATCTCCGTAACTAATGTTGCCCAAATAATGATGTAGTATGTAAATTAAACTTTACAAATGTGTTTTAGTTTTTTATTATTGCGACAGCTATTTCGGCGTTCAAAGCCATTTTCAAACTGCGGTTAGGCCAAGTTGAGACGACTTATTTATACGATTCTATTTACCCCACCCAATTTCAATTTTTATGTTGCCTAAATGATTTATTACCTGTGAAACCGATTGACTGACAAAATAATCGTAATAATAGATTCTGTATTCCTACTTCCAGTCGAAATCTGTTTTTCCCCGCATTGAATGGCAATGTTATCTAAATTGTTTTATAATGACGTGAATGCTATTGACTTATTTAAATGTGTTATTTTGTTTAGGTTTTGTGAACATGTTGAGAAGTGGGGAATAAATAATTATCCTTCCTTTATTAATTAGTGTTATATTAGAATAATTCGTTCGTTTATTAATCCATTAATAAACGAATAATAAAATTAAATGGAGTTCAACAAATTAAACACAAAAACAATTGATAATTAAAGCTTTCAACTAAAAATATGTTTTTGTTTTGTGGTACAGGCAATTACGTGCTGTGGTAAGAGCTCTGGAGAGTTTGTACTTGATTAGATTTATACAAGCCTTAACTGATGCACATTCCTTACTGGGCGTTATAAAACTTCTGGCATCTTTTCTAGTCAATTTCGAGAAGAGGACGGTTATAAATTACCTGACTCTTCAGATATACTCTCGATTCTGAATGGTGATCTCACCATTGTGATACTGACGGCCGTTCTTCCAAACTTTTCGAATGATCAATCCGAGTCACCGATCAGCCAAGTGTTTTGTTAAGTGTTCGCTCTCTTTGCTTGTTTCTAAGCATCTTTATCCTAAATTATCTGTAGAGGATCCCGCATACTATAAAAGATTGCCCCCCCCCCCACTTTCATACATAATAAAAAAGTAACCGCCCACTTTTAAGACAATAAAGTGATATTGTAGTAAAAACTTTCAATGTAAAATTAACATAGATGAGTTAATATTGTATTCATTATGAATACATATCATTTGTTTTTAAAACTAATA
The DNA here is from genome assembly GCA_022606495.2 of Halesus radiatus. Lineage (NCBI taxonomy): Eukaryota > Metazoa > Arthropoda > Insecta > Trichoptera > Limnephilidae > Halesus > Halesus radiatus. The sequence goes on from JAHDVE020004863.1 coordinate 42,383, forward strand.
CATACACCAACATTTTATGCTCCACAAAAGCGTGTGTTAAAAATAAAGTGTTAACTTGTTAATATTGATGCAAAGCACATTGTTCGTTTCGTAAATTTGACATTTAACGTTTCTCGATGAGTGAAAAAACAAGACAAAACGTAGCTTATAATTAATAAAACAAGTTGGGTTCTCTTCAGTTTTATTTTAAATATACAAAAAACATGTTTTGATACTTGAAACCGGAAATATATCTTTGTCATTCAATATTTGAATCGCGTAAATTAGATCCTAAACTAATAATGATATTTCGGCGACGTTTGTTCATCCTGTTGACACTTTTTATTACTAGTCTTCTTTTGAGGGGAACTTAATCCAAAAAAATTGTTATCCTAAATTTTTCGTAAATTTGATCGAGAATTTTGTTAGGAAAAACGTATTTGTGCATTTGAACAGTATTGAGGTAAAATTTCGACTCAACAGTTGCTCAGTAGAGTTGGGAAGACCGTATTTGTGAATTTGAACAGTATTGAGGTAAAATTTCGACTCAACAGTTGCTCAGTAGAGTTGGGAAGAACGTATTTGTGCATTTGAACAGTATTGAGGTAAAATTTCGACTCAACAGTTGCTCAGTAGAGTTGGGAAGAACGTATTTGTGCATTTGAACAGTATTGAGGGAAAATTTCGACTCAACAGTTGCTCAGTAGAGTTGGGAAGAACGGCCGTGAGAGAATGACAAATTCGTTAATATTTGTATTAGCTGATTTTAATTGGAAGTTATAGATTTATGGGTGTCGTATAAAAATCGTTAAGTTATTGAAATGCTGGTGACAGGGATAATGAAATAAAACAAAGCACTGTGATTAGTCGTACCACACGATTTGTTAATTACTTTATGAATCATTATTTCATTATTCTTCTGTCTATATGTTCAAATCCACGGCAAAATGATCCCAATACCAACAATTAATTTGTGCTATTTAGGCCGCCCAAAGAAATCATTTCCACAATATTACCAAACCGGTCAAATATCAGTTTTAATTGTGGTTTACGATTGTTGTTTTTTTTCAGATTTTTTTAATCATTATTCCTCCGCAGTTGGTTCAGTATTGTGAAACGTGTAATTTTGCCAATTAAGCTTTTAGGAAAAAATATTGACTCATTTTTCAATTAGCAAGTGGAATGATAAAGCGTTTCGAGATTCAAACATTTAATTACAACCGCTTTATGGAGAGCTTGCAGCTTGTTCATTCAATTATATTTTGCAGCGTGAACAATATTGAAAACAAAATTGGTGTGAAAGTGCGGGTATTTTAAGCGATTTTCTGCAGATTCTTGCTTTACAATTGCGGTTATGTTTTTTGTTATATTTAGTACTAGCTGATGTGTACCCGACCTTGCTCGGGATTATTAAAGTTGCGAATTCTTGCTTGTCATTTGGGTGCCATAATTGATTTGACATCGAAAGGAATGCCTTGTAACAACTATGACTATCTCTAAACAAAGAAACATTGATTTGAAAATTTTTGTTTTATTTTAAACATTTTTTTAAAATATGTCTAAATAATATAGTTCTTAAATAGGTTCCTATTTATGTACTGCATTATGAAAATATTCTACCCATACCTTCTTTTGAATATGTAATCTGTGGTTAAACAGAATGGTATATCTGTGGGCTAATCTCAATACAACATGACGGGTTCAAAGTTTTTCATACTATATTTTAAATGTAATAGCAACGGTTTTACATATTGGATTTCAGTCAAACTACTCTTTAAACCTCCCCGTCACTAATAAGACAGACATAAAACTTTTCAAAATGTGTTACTATAAGATCCTTTATCAGAACAATGTTTGTGTCATTGTGGAGAGTGTTAACCCCGATCCACTTCGGCGCATTCAACGCTAATCGAATGGCTTTGTTTTGCAGAGTTTGTAGTTTGTTAATGTATTGGTGAGTTGCGTATCCCCAAATGGGAGCAGCGTAAGTATGGCAGCATTTCGACACTTCCTTTAAAAATATCTCACATATTACCAGATTTCATTTCTCCAGCTTCTAATTAATCTTGCGATTGGTGTATAAAACAGTAATCCCAAGATTAAATATACACTTTAGAATTCACCGAATTTGACTCAGTATGTAGGTATGACCGCTCCTCACGAAAACGGCGCCTTAGAAATAATCCATTTATTATTATTATTATTATATATTTTTAAAGCCACTATGTTTTTCACCTTAGTTCCTTATTACATTGTCTCAGTAAACAAATTGTTTTGGGAACTGTGTACATAAATGATGTACAAGTCCAAATCCTAGTAACGTCCAGTATCCAGGCCCGTCTCGGTAGTGTAATTCAAGATACCATGTTCCTAACCTAACAAAATATGTAAGCAAGTGTAACCGATTTCTTACTTTATTTTATTTCTGATACGATTGTGTCTGGAAATTTTCTAAAAATTAATTTGAAATTAACCCATCCATAGCCTGGGGAGAGTGTAATATCTATAAAGGTAAGTCGTAAAGTGTGAAGGGTACACATACCCGGTCTGTCTCGCCTCAGCTGCGTTTTTATAGCTCGTAATATTTTTATGGGGGTGATCGCTTTCGTACAGGCCCACGTAGAATGGGGATGAGAAATTCAAATTGGGTTTCATACACCAGAAAAAAATTGGAATATATTTGTAACCATATGAAAGAAATGAATCGTAACCGCAGTGTTTAGGGACAAACGAAACGCGACACGCGCTCACAGGTGGCGCTAATGTAAACATTTTAGAAAGAAAAAACCTTTAGAAAGTAATGCTTATAAACATTGAGATTTTTCATTAGTTGTGATATTTCTATTTCGGTGGAATGATTAAATAAAAAAACACCTTTTAATTTTATTCAACTTTTCTTTTTGACCGTGACCGGTTTCAGCCTGTAACGGCTATCTTCAGACTGGTACAATTAATTCTTAAACCATGCTTTATAAACAATTTTGGGTAACAATGTCAGGGGTAACAAACCATGATACTTAAATTATATTTTTCAGTATTGTTATAGCATAGTTTTACAAAACGTGACTTATATGGTACTTTTGAATTTATTCATTATATTACTGTATATATCAATCTTGTTTTTAAGAGGCTTACAGTAATTTTTACTGTAAAGATGATTTTATATTATTTCTATAATAAAAAGGTTGGTGACTACTGATCCATATTGAGTTTATTCTAGAATTTTCCCACCTTAGTTGTAACATTAAGGCTAGCAACAGGATTTCCAGTAATTGGGTTACTACCACCATACGACATATTTACAATGGTTTCATAATAATTACATTCAGTAATAAATTGATTGCCGTAGAAATGAGATCTCTGAGGGGAATGTGTAGTAAAGTCATCTATGATCGTGTGACAAATGTTGAGATTCATAAAGAATGCAAGGCTCATGTTAGCGCAATGAGTAAGATTAAGAAAGGGACGCTTATAAGGTTTGGGTATATAGAGCGAATGAACGAAAAAAGTAGTGTAAGGAGAATATATGACGCGAATGTGAATGGAAGATGAAGGTGGGGATGTTTGAAGAAGACATGGCACGATCGAGTGAATCGAATACTTGAGTCGGGTCATGTCAGAAGTCGGAATAATAGAAGAGAATGTATGAGACGATGTATGAGTGTAAATGAAGCAAGAAGTGTATGCCACGATTAAGTTGTTTTGCGGTCCGTCCTTTCTGCCTACCCCCGCGGGCAAACGGCGTGATGGTTAGTTAGTTTTTATATTTAGTTTGCACTTCTGGGAAATAATTATATTCTTTTTTTGTCAAGATCCATTTTAAAAACCTAATTTCTCTGAACCGTAGAATTTTTAAGTTCTTTGCACTTTGGTAATAACTGATAACTTACATTATATTGTAATTATTTTTTCGAAGAAGAATTCTCCTTCTAGAAGGTTTTCACTTTGTGATGTCATTATGTATTTTAATTAAAACAAAATAACTTTGTATACATCACTTTATTAATATACAATATTACTACATGTTTCGTGAGCGATGCTCACATCTTCAGTATACATTGATACCTGAAGATGTGAGCATATTAATAAAGTATATTAGTAATATTGTATATTAATAAAGTGATGTATACAAAGTTATTTTGTTTTAATTAAAAAAATAAAAATAAAAAACAAAAAATAATTTCCTATTCTAGGTTATTTCATGTTCTAATACTGTGAAATTTACTGATCCTGGAATTTTTAAGTGCATGCACATCACGATGAATTTTAGATGATGTAAATACGTATTTACATTGCAGCAGGTGATACAATTATAATGTATATAGTAAAGGGGACTTGGCAAGTGATTCTAATTGTTTATTCATTAATAAGTAAAAAGTAGACCGTGATTTTGTAATGAATAAACAATAAGGAATCAAAATGAGGAAACATGGTTAGAAAAGTGAATGTGTTAGCAATGTGAATTAAAATTATTAAAAAAAAAACAAAACATAATAAAATGATATTTTATCTTTACTTGACTGTACTCGTATGATTAAAATCGCCGTGAGAATTATTTTTCCATGATTTTGAGCCACTCCCGCGCCTTGGTTGGTGTACATACCACATCGATGCCCATTCATACATATTTTCCATGATTTTGAGCCACTCCCGCGCCTTGGTTGGTGTACATACCACATCGATGCCCATTCATACATATTTTCCATGATTTTGAGCCACTCCCGCGCCTTGGTTGGTGTACATACCACATCGATGCCCATTCATACATATTTTCAAAGCATGTCGAAATATTATTTTTTTCTTATTATTTTCAGAAAAATAACTTATAAATTTACATGTGCTTATTAATAAATAATCCTTTTAGTTTCCTTTTTTCAAATTTAATACCTCCCTAATTGAGAAATTCTCGTGTTTAGGGAGGGAGTACTAATATTTATTGTTCATATTTAATTTCTACAGTACTACCATGAACTTGAGGTTCTGGTGTCTCTACACTAATTTAAAATATAAAATAAAATAAAAGGAATTTGTTAGAAATACAATATATCTATATAATGTATGTATATAAACATATATACATACCAGACGTGTGGCACACAGGCAAACTGTAGGGGCAGCTGATCTCGATTTGCGAAGGCGGCTGGAGGGGAGGGAGACACAACCTATCGTTCCCTTGCGAAGGGGGGACGATATCGACAAATTGACGACTTTGAATTTGCACAATATACACTTTGTGCAAATAATTACCAATTTGTGCAGAGTCCTTTTGCAGAAATTAGAAATTCCCGGGAATGTTCTGCCGGTCTTGTCCGTGGTTGATTCAAGGGTCCAATGGGTAGGTAGTCTAGGAGGGGTCCAGGGTGAGCTGTGGTCACAGAAGGATAACGTTTCTTTTGGCTAGGGGAGCAAACATTTATTTTTCGCTTGGTCCCGGCCCCGTGCAATATAATTAATAAATCAATATTAAAACTATCGCCTCGCCAAACATCGCGGAAGAGGCGAAGACTTCCAACACACACATTTATATATATGTTTTTATTATAGAAACAACACGGTAGATTTGTTTCAATGAAAAACAATTTCGAGAAATTAATAGTATGTTTCCTCGTAATTTCTGATTTATATTTGTTTTTACCGGGTGACGTGCATTAATATGTGTAGATGTGTGAATGTGTTTGTGGGTGTGAGAAGTGGCTATCTGCATTCTGCATATTATAGAAGTGATGCCATTTGTATGCGCATTGAGCAGTTCATATTATTGTCAAGTTGCTTCTTTTAAACGTGGCCAGAGAACCCGAAATAATATCAATGTATGAATTGTTATATGTGAAGTTAATATTATTGAATGAATGAACAGCACGGCTAATTGACGAATTTGTAGCTGCATTTGTTTAGTAACTATGCGTCTGGAGTGTGGCGAGTACGTCTCAGAGGTATGTTGAAATTAATTAGGGACAGAAGCTCGGTTCAGTCGATATTATTATTTAGAATTCTATGTAGAAATGTTAAATTAGCTACTGTTCGCCTTTGTAGCAAAGATTGAAAGTTATTACTGAATTTGTACGTGAGATATTTTATAAATTTCTTTTGAATGCATTCTATACTATCAATGTTCTCTTTATATTGAGGATTCCAAATTGGCGAGGCATATCCCAGTGGACTTCTTACTAGTGAAAAATATAACATTTTGTTCGTTCGCGGGTTCCTGAATACTTTGCTTGTGCATAAATAAAACCAAGCATTTTGTATGACCTGTGAACAAATTGAATCAATATGCTTTTTAAATATAAGTTGGCTATCTAGGATAATGATAAATAAGTAAATAAATGTAAGTGTCTTAGTACTCAGTCTAAAACATTACCAGAATTTTGTTGTTATTCCAATAAATAAAGAACAACCCCGAAGGATAATTAATAGCTAAATCCAAAAGGCACTCAAAATGTTTGTCATTTTCCATGAATTAATATTTTTCAATCGAAATTGAACGCTGTAATATCAAATCCCATTAAAATAAACTGTAAAAGCTCGGATCTAGTTAATATGTAAATACTAACGGCCAATGATTGATGAGTTTTAAAACCGAGTGAAAAAACTGATAGTTGACGCAGACTGCCCTTTCAGCGATAAGCAATAAATCCTCCTGTTTATTAAACACCGAATCGGAGACTTTAGTTATGAGGACATTAATCTTCTCGTCTCCCACGTGACCGCGTGACGGATCCTTATCAGTGGTGGCTCGTGACTTGTGGCCTATTTCCATACTAGAGATCTAAGATTCCCCTTTCTTATGCTGCACTGAACCCCTCAAACAAAATAATCCCCAATGAAAGTTACGCTCTGTTTATATTTATCTGGTAGGACGGTGAAGTCCCTGCTACACTGAAAATCATCAATTGATTTCTTTCTCAATGTAACTGACTTCACGACAACCACGTGCCGTTCAAACTACTATTATACTAAAATTATCAAGAAGATCGGGGTCCGTCCGTGAGTCAGTAAAATTGCTAATATTGCAAACGCGACTACTCAGAAACTAAGTTTGGAGGTTATTTATTCATTAATTGTTTTTGTGTTTAATCCGTAAAATTCCCTTTAATTTTTTTAAAATTACATGTGAATCAAATTTAATAATGTTATTATTGAGTTCTGCAAATATTTTTAGATTTTATTCTTGTGACAGCTGTTTCGGCGTTCAAGGCTATTTTCAAACTTTTTTAGATGATTTCATATAAATAAGTCATCACATTAATCATACCGCACTTTGAAAATGGTCTTGAACGTCGAAACAGCTGTCACAATAATAAAAACTAAGAATACCTGCAGAAATTAATGACAGCATTATTAAATTTGATTTTCATTAAATTAAGAAAAACGAGGCATTAATTTTTAAAAATAAAGATATTTATTTATTTAACTTAAAATAGAACATACGAGTGTGTACATTGGTTACATGTATTCTAATATGAACATAATAAATACATACAATTTAGAATTAAAAATTTACAACATTAAAAATTGCACGTATTTCGTCACTTCCTTCTTAAATTTCAAAACATTTTCCTATTCTTTTATATTGTTGGGTATTTCTTGGAAGATCTTCATGGCTCTATAGAGTAATGAGTTTTGCGATTTTGTTTTCTTTCGAAGGGGAAGTCTTATTTCATTTCTTCTTCTTGTAGAGTGGTTATGTCTGTATTGATTTTTATTTATTTTTCTCGAGATTTGTTTAAAATACAATATTTTTAGATCCTTTAGCATTCCTTATTTCACACCGGTCTTATTGTTTTAATCTTGCTGGATCGGACTTTAATATTTCCCGCTATTTTGGGAGAGAGATCCCGCTCTTTCCTGCTAAAAATCCCCGCTGATGATGACGCCATCTTTAAAACTTGGCCTGATGACGTATTCATCTTTAAACTACAGAATCTTTAGCGTATCTTCACAAAAAATGTGAAAACTTTCGAGCTGTGAATGTGTTACCAAAGTATAAGCAAGTGATGGAGTACATAATTAAATCTCAAATTGAATACTTGGAAAATAATTACATCCTTTGTGAAACAATCTGATTTCGGAACAACAGTTCATGCAAAACAACGTTAAATTTAGTGAGTGATTCCTGAAAGAAAATATTTATAAAAAACTTGTGTATTGTTGCTTTTTTTTAATTTTCAGACAGAGATAGGAAACAGTAGATAGGAAAAAGTCATTTTGGAATATGGAATGAAGGGGAGATAGTTAGAATGGTATACGTTAATTTGCACGAAATAAACAACAAAGGTAAATTATTAATATATCAATTTCGATTGAAAATCTCCTGTATTTTTTTTTAAATTCTCTATATATAAAAAAAATAATGTTTTATCTCTCTATCATCGATTTCCTCGAAAATTACTGGACCGGTTTCGCTGAAAATAGTACAGTTTGTTCTTATCAGTGCCGGGAAGGTTTAGAGAGTGGAATATAATGCAATCCACATTTATTAGATATATATACACTCCGATTGTGTATATATGATATTTTATGTATTCATATGATGCTTTACGTAAATATTTTGTTTGTGTTTATAATAAATTCCTTTTTTTTTACTTGTCACCGGTAATTTATTTTACATATTGAGTAAGATGTAGTTTTAAGTTTTTTCACCATATTTCACCCTTGAGGTGATTTTTCACAAAAACGGTGCTATACAAATCATCCAACTATTATTATTATTTGTTGGTACATTTAGGAACCTCCAATCCTTCAAAAACATGTTTCGCAGATAATGTCAATATCTGTCACATTATTGTTTGTACATTTATTAGAAACACGTTGATATGAACGAACTCAAGATTGGGTATATAAAATATAAACTACGAAAAAAAATAAACTGCTAAAAGTGAAAGTCAATCGTACTTAAGAGGAACGGCTGCGCGGCCTGTTTCAAACAAAATTTAATTTTGGATTTGAGGCCAAAATACTCACCTAAACCTAATGATTTTTTTTTAAATCGAAAAGTATAGTAAATATCTAGTACAGATTATAAGTAATTAATTTATTTTTGTTTTACATTATGAAATATAGGCCATTAAAGGAATTGATTTTTCGCAAATTTATAGGCATCTTTAACAATTATTTAGGGGCTAATGATGATTTAAAAAATAGTTTTACCCCGTTTAATTCGAAAATATAATGAAATATAAAATATAAAAAATATATATATTAAAATGCGTATTATGGTGGACTTTAAATTAAATTAAAAACGACCATTTTACGGTGGAACACAAATTTGCCGTACATAATTTAAAAAATCGCCCCAAAAAAACCTTTTTTTGTAAATGTTTTGTTTTGTATTTTTATTTACATAATCATATTTACATAGCGAATATATTTTTTTTTATTTAAATACAATAAACCCGCAAATAATTTTCTAAGTGGCCTCTAAAATTATGGAAATTTAAAGCAAAAGTAAATAAAATACTTCTCATGCGTACTAGATATTTAGTATACCATTAATTAAAATAATACATCATTCAGTTTGGACGGGTATAGTAAGTGATAAGTGTTATGATTAGTTTGTTTTTTAAGGAAAAGCTCTTACGTTCCTCGTGGAGTCTCATCTGCCGCCCTTGGATCGCATCGTTTTCAATTAGGTTAGTTTGATCGCTGAACGAGAGAGGCCCAGCGCCCCGCCCAGCGCCTTGTAATTGGGACGCTCTATCTCCGAGTGTCAAATGATAAATCAGTCTCCGCGGACACTAGATACTAGCCACTGGACAAATAACCCGAGCGTTGTGTCGGCGTAGACGTCATCCTTTCTGCTTCCACCTCTTTTGTGAATAATAATATGAAATTAATTTTATAGTACGGCGGACCATCGTGTTTGGTTTGATGCTCAAATTTCGTGTATTGGAAATAATGAGAATCGCGAAGAGCTCTGCGGAAGAGCGGACAGAGCGATTGCTCTGGAATTTTAGTTTATTAAACCCCCGCATTCAGAATTTCTACGTGCATATTACAATGAAAACGTCAAGTTTAAAGTAATTACATGAAATTCCCTAGAAAGAAAAAAAATATTAAACAAACCCTCCCCCATCTCTTCACCCGCGAGGGGATTATTTTCTATCGGTGACGGAAAGCAAAAACATTCGAAGGAGACGCGGCTTTACTCGACACTCGACCCTACAATATCTACATATTATAATACAATACTGCTTATATCATAGTAACTGACTGTAAAATAAATATGACTAAATGAGTATATATATAACACGCCACTTTATTGATTATTGACCGGTTTCGCTTAGCTCAAGCAAGATTATTATATATATAGTTGATACAATATGACCCCTGAATAAGCTTGAGATAAGCGAAAGCCGGTACTCTGTCAATATATTAATATTAATTCAATGAGGTGGTGTATTATACGATGTTTTCCATTTAATGTGCGTCGCTTTTTTTACACATCGTCATTGCTATATAGGTACTTTGTACGAGATCTCTAAGAATCAGAAGGTTGCTAGAAATAACTTTTTCCATGTTTCGCGGGCAGGTCTGAATAGTACGATTTTACCCAATAAGGAACTCCGGTGAAAAATATAATGGCTTTAAAAATATGTATTCGTGTAGATCAAACGCCGATTATGAATATGTAACTTTTATTATATATAATTATACATAGAATTTATAAATCGTTATTTAAATGTGAATACGTGCGTTACGTCAGCATTCTGTTTTTGGATTAGTATGATAATGTTTATTTTTCACTTTTGTTTTGTATTTTAAATACTTGTTTTTTTTTTAGTTTTGGGGGATATTAAAACATAAATTTGGATGACTTTAAGTTATGTAATTGTTGTTCAATATAAATAACTATAATTAATGAAAGAAATTAGAATATTCATGAGCAAAACAATTATAAATATTATTTTGTCGATAATACTAATGCCCAATACTATTATTTTTCCCTGATTTAATGTTTCTAAAAAGGTACATCATTTTATAACTTATGTTTAGTGATGGTTTACTATGCATAGAATATAAAATTATGTACGGAAAAGCTCATCCTTGTTTTGACATTTGACATTTTAACTTCAAAACTGATCAAAACCGACCGGCCATAGATTTGGAGCGTTTTGGCCGACTTTGAAAAATTGAAACTTTGAAAATTATTTAACTATGAAAACTAACTTTAAAAAAAGAAAGAAATATACCGGTGTTTAAGTTTGAACGTCATTATTGATAAATAAAATTTAAAAAAAAATGGACTGGAGTTCCTGATTGTCATTTTTATCTCGTGTCGCGTATTTTACATCACTTATGCCATCGTCCCACTGGATTAGGGTAGTGATTCACATTTTTTTAAATGTTTCGATTATTTTAATATGGATTTTAAATGGATTCTACAAACTCGTTTATTTACAATGTAAAATATAACCAAATAAGCTCTTCTCGTGCTTTTATTATATTCTTATAACGTATCTACCCGACTTTTAATCCGTCAGAACAAAATCAAGATAAGCGAGTGGTGTGTTTTACCAGAAAAATATTATTTCTCATAGACGTGTCAAAATGTCAAGTTGATCCAGAAAAATGGTCGAAGCTTAACTCGTGCGCACGGTGACGCGGTGTGGGAATAAAAGACTTATTCAAATATTCCGTGGGTTCCAGTTCCAATAGCTCGCAGCTCGCAGCTCGCACCTCGCAGCTCGCAGCTCGCAGGCAGCAATGCTGATTTAAAGGCACATCAAATAGAGCTTTAGTTTTTGTTAGCTTCGAGAATTTTGTTTTTGTTCTTGTCTAATATATCACGTGTGTTGTGTACGCCAAACTGAAGCTATTTTGGGTTTAGATGGCGATTTTATGGACTATATTGCAGCTGGAAGTAAAGTATACGTTCTTTGTGCCATTTCACACGGCCCTAAATATGAGCTGATGGCGTCAAGCGGATTCCGATCTTTGTTATCGCATCGAGATGAGAGATAATTTTTGCAATCAATAATTGTGTTCTATAAGAGTATAATATTATTAATTACATACAATGAGAACTTGTACCCGCTAAGCCACTGCGAGTAGCTTGTCAGCGGGAGTTTAGTTCATCAATATTATATAATACAACAATAAATAACAATCATCATAAAAATGTAGCGTAATAATAGAACAATATAGGTTGTGATTAATTTACACAAATTGATTTTTTTAATGTGAAAACAGCATGGCAGTTTTATTATACTAGAGTCCAATTTCATAATATCGATTTAAGTAATATTATAAAAATATCAGCAAGTATTAAACAAATTGAAAATAAAAACAAAATAAAAACAGCAGTACAGTTTTGTTACAGTGAGGAGAAGAGACTTAGTATAATAGTAACACTTAAATATTTTAAATTTTAATTGTATATAAAATCTACATGTATCAAAATAGCGATGGAAATAAACATATCGATGGATTATAAAAAAGTTATTGGGTCTTTCTAAACCATTTAATCTCTTAAAAAATAAGAATATCATTTTAAAGGGACACCTTCAGAGATATTTTAATTCGTCTACATATGGGTTCTCTTCAGTGGAGTCCAGTTGAGATTCATTTTCATCATCGATATGTTAACTGTCAATTGCATCACGGACCAAAGTTAAGGGCTGTTTAATCACTTTTCAACGTTATTTATTGCAAATGACATAATATTTAATTAACACATTCAATATATATTTCTGTACATTTCTCATGATGGTTATGGTATTATAAATAGGTCATCATACTAAATACTCTGTTATTTGTCAAGGATATATTGTTTTTCAAATTAATTTGAACTTCATAAAGTTTGTCTCAATCATTGGTTACAATTTTATTTATCAGAGATTGGATAAAAAAATAAACGATTTTATCGTGATTTTTAAGTGATAAATCTTGCTTACTAGGGGATTTATTTATTAATTTATTATTTGGATTTAATTTTGCTTACGAAGAGTACGAAACTTTCATATTTTTTTATATGTATATTATACAGTTCCATTTTATATAATATATATGTATTATATAAAATATAATAAAGGTGCTTCGTATGGTGTTTTATAATGTGGAGTGTAAGGTTGGTTTGAAGACGTGATACTGCGAATGGAGTGTTATATGTGCCGTGACCACCGTACTAGGGAGAACCTGTACTGAGGTGTTCACGTGGATATGTTAAATGTGGTACAATGTATTGATTAATTTTGTTTTTCTTTTTTTAGTTTTGCTATATAAATGTAAATTAGGTATAGAATTAGAAGATCAATACATTTTTGTGTTTTTGTTTTGGTTACAGTGGGCAAATCCTTTAAACAATATTAAACATGTAATTATAGATACTTGTGTCTTTGTGCCGTATGACGCGTGTTACTACAAATTTTTCTATGGTGTCCATAGTCCATGGATGATGACCACGGGAGGGATTCTGTACCGATCCCTTTGGCCTAATTCAAACTCATCACTTGTTCCGCTGAGGGTGTTTACTCTGTAATTCCACGAATCCTTCTATTCAACCTTCGTGAAATGCACTTCCTGTGATCCTGTTTTATCTTCATTAATGCTATTATGGAGAGTTTTTAGTGCTACGTAAATGTGCGAAAAAGGCAGCTGAGATGTTCGTAATTAGGCATTGAATTTACATGGAAATAAACATTGCGAGCATCATAAATTTAATTCTCATTTTTAATGTAATTGGTTTCAATGTTTTATCTGCATCGCCAGTGCTTCAGGAAACGTTTGATCGTTAAACCGTAAAGATGCCTGTATATTCAAATCGTTATTTTCACGACTGAGGCTTTGATTTAAGTGATTTTTAACGCGAAGGAAAAAAAAACAGTAAATGCTGCAAAAAGTTAAGATCGAGTAGGTACCGGAATATCACGTTAAAGTTTCTGAGAGCCTGTGATCTTCGCATTTTAATTAAGTGTTTGGATGGAAGGTCGATCTGTCAATTTGATTGCTAATTTTGACTTGTTTATGGCAATAGATATATAAGTAATTATTTTAAATCACCGTTCTTAAGATTACTCTGGAAATTCTTTAAATAAATTTCCAATTTCTCACACTTTTCATCATTTTTGGTGAAATTATAAATTGAGTATCTAAAACCTATAAAAATGTGTCAGCGTGAAAAATAATGGTGGATTCTTTGGCGGGGAATTTAAAGAGATCAATATCTGTTTTCATTAATTTGAAATATTAATTAAAGATTGTGAAAAATACAAAACTATGGAGCATTTTCCCATGATATTCCGAAATAAAGCATTTGTACCAGAAATAATGGCACACAGGCGAACTGTAGTGGGCAGCTGATCTACGGAAATGGCTGGGAGGGGAGAAAGCACAACCTGTGTCGATTCTTCGCAAAGGGGAAAAGACACCGACGACAATACATCATTAACGACTTTCGTACTTTTGCAATCTAATTCTGCACAAAAATCCTAATTATGCAGCATTATGAGTAGAGCTCGTGGCCGTGCCCGTGTGACGATGCTCGGTCTGGGTCCAGTGAGAGGAAGTAGTCCGATGGGAGTCCAGGGTCAGAGGTGGTCAGAGAGAAACAAGGCGAGTAGATCAGAAGTCGTAGGGGGTGGAGCAGTCGAGGTAGAGAAGTGTTTTCAGGGCGAGAGTTGTTGGCTGACTGGTTAAATCTGGTTTTCGCAGGCTACTTAAAGTCGCCTGCGAAACGTTGGGGATTCGGGTCTCTCAGAGCTAACGCGTTCTGCGCATGTCCGACGAACAAGTAATCTCGCCTCTTTCTCATTACCGTCTCGCTTTGACGTTTTATTCAGTCATTTATATTCACAAGCGGTCGTGAGAACACATTTCTCACTGAGCGTGAAATATGTATTTACAAAGTTAGGGAGTCGGGTTATATGCGGACATTTATTCTTCATATGACCCAACTCCCTTACAAAATAGACATCGTTTAGTAAGTGGAATATAACAAATATGTTTAGCAAATGGGCGCATAAAAAACATTGCGGGAGAGGCGAACACGTCCGACAGAGCATTCTAAAATGAAAACAAAAATAAGGATTCAATTCTCAGGAGTAACGAAAAATACTGAAAACACTAAAGGGCCAAGAAGTGCGATCGAAGCTCACGAGAAGTTTCTTTAAAATTTCCCTTTCATCATCTAATATTCCCCATTTCATTGATTAGAGTTCCGTAATCTTATTCTACTCCTTTGTTTTTCCCGAGTCGCCAGTTAATCCCCACCGCCTTGTCAGATGATATTAGAGAATAATTCACGAAGACCAGGATCCTGGCGATTGAAAGTGTGAGCCAGCTAGCCATCATACTGCGGATGATTGGGTGTGACGTGAAGGGGTCGCTTGGCGGGGTCCAGGAAAGCCTTAAATAAGTACCTACTTGTGGAATGATACGATAATAATGCAATGAACGAACAAGTTACGTTGAAGTAGTCTTACACTGTACGGGTGTACGAGAACAGTATTTTGTAGCAGGTCGATGATGTCTCACCTGATATTCAAGAGTGTGTCATTTATTTGTTATATGTAATTAACAACATTGTTTAAATTTTAATAATAGTAATGTAAGGACTAAAAAATATATTTTTTATTTATTTATATAATCCCTGTAGTTTCTTTTCTAAAAAAATAATACCTCCTTAATTGATAAATACTCGTATTTAGAGAGGGAGTACTATTATGGTTTGTTATAGATTTAATTAATTTCAAGAGAACTACCATGAACATGATATTCTGGTGTCTATATACTAATTTACAACAAATAAATTTTTAGAAATAAAACATGTATATAATGTATGTACGAGTATATAAACATATATATCGTACATTTATTCCAAGTGAACTTATAATATAAACCTAAAATTAGTTTCTTGTTTTTTCTTAAAAAAACCTTAATTTTTTCAGCTTGTATTTCTTTAAGAAGTTCGTGAATTGTAGTTATCACGTTATTTTTAATAATAATTTTGGAATTTGTCGTAGGAAGGTTTTTGTCCGATAGTGTAAATGTCATGAAGTAAATTCTGTCCGGATATATGAAAGTTTTCATTCTCAGCTAGCCACGTAGGAATATAATATATTTTCAAAAATAACTTTTGTTTTTTTGTTTGTTGGTATTCCGTTCAAATGTATTCAATTTAACGGTGTATTCCCCAACGGACGAATATTTTCATAAAACCTGTTATCAATATTTTTTCACTCGTGATCTAAATATATCTTTATTTATTTTTGATACTGACAATTCGTAGTGCAATTCCAATATAATGATTTATTTAAACTGTCTTTGGCCAGTGCACCGGTCGGAAGATGGCCGTGGTAGGCTGAGGCCGGTCAGGTCGAAAATGATAACTGATTTTATTTTTCGTTTGTCTTTTTTATGTGAATACCGTCCAAGAATCCCAACTGCTCCCCATTATCCGGAACCAGTGGGACTATCGCATCCACATTTGATTTATGTTGTGAGGTTCAAGGAAGTGTAGAAGGGGTGAGATGGGGAATGAATATACTGATATTGATTTTTTTTCTTTTTCAGGTAAGAAAATCGAGTGATGTTTCAGCACCTTCTTTTTCTGTAAGTAGAAATGTTAATGTTTCCCTTTCCACACGTTCAAATTTATATCCACAGAAAATGCGTAATTTATTATTTTTAAAAGGGTTATTTTTATTATATCGTTTTTTGTGAGAATAACACCCAGGGCGGTTTAAAAAAATATATAAAGTATTCTTATACATATACAGTAAATAAAATATACAATTTGTTTCGATTTATTTATTAGTCGATCGTTATAAGGTTTTTTTTATTGACGATGGCGAGAGTAGAAGTAGGTTATATAATATGTATTTATTGTATTATATACACCCTATACGGCTTATACATATTTAGTTAGTTACAATAGTCACACTGGTGCAAAACACATCGCAGTAGGTACATAGATAAAATAGATAGCCTTCATGAAATACAACAACTAAATATTTCACTTATCTCACGAACAAATACAGGAATAACACACTGTACTAGTATATACGAGTATAATGTGTACCGTTCCAAATAATTAACTACAGAAGCGAATATTCAAAACATAATATGTTGCAATATGGCCTACTACTGCTGCATCATGGTTGATTTCAGATGAAATATATTCATTTGAAATATATTATAATAATTTAATTATAATTTTTTAATAATTTAAATTCAGTAAAAGTTTCACAAAGAATCACCATAACTCAGCGTAACAGCACTTAAAAAATTTCCATCTTCTCAACGAAATCACTTTTAAAACTATTTCCAGTACCAAACGTAAGCAAGTTTCTTTTATAAAAATGTGTAAAGAGAATGAAATAAAATCAGAAATATTACAAACTTATGAATTTATAAAACCTAATTTTACAATAACTCAAATGCAAAACCATTATATTTATTAAGCCATAAAAAATACAACAACTTCCCCATTGAAATGCGCCGTATTCATGACTAATCGGAACAAATAAATCAAATTAAACTCTCTTTAAAAAAACTTACATACGTAAATATTTCATACAAAAAATTTTTCAAATAGAAGCAAATGAAATATTACGTCCCTACCAAATTAGGAATCGTGGCTCCCTTATCAGATACAAAAACTCCTCTTTTCTGATAAGGTATACGCAACCAACCCTTTAATTAAATATATTTTGTAAAATACTTGTAATTCTGTAGATTGTCTTGCTCTTTTGATATTTGTACTTTACATTTGATTATTTATACCCCTAGTTTATTCCAAATTGTGCGTCTGTCTGTGAGTCTGCTGCTGCTCATGAGTATTTTATGTCATAGTTTTAATTTGCACATAATAACAGATATAGTATGTAGTATATCTGTTATTTTACAATTATATTAGGTTAGGTTAGTTAGTGTAAAGCGCACTTGAGGTGAACCTTCACAAAACTGCGCTATAGAAATTAACTCTTATTATTATTATTATTCAAATGTACCTAATATTCAGAGAGTATTGGGCGGGCATCGTTTATCCGAGGTATTACCATAATATTCAAATGTAGTTTTTATGACTGCCCACGGGAATATTTACTGGCGGGCAATATTCAGTGTGTGTGTTTTTTATTATTTATTTACTTTGACGAGACTATACTTACTAGCCTCCGCTGCACAGGACCGGGCGGGGGCCGGGTCGGGCTGCTAGTTGTGAATTATTCATTTCATTTCAGCGAAGGGAAAGGGAGAGTACGTGAAAGCGAAAGTGACGAGTTATCTCTGCGAATAAAAATAATTCCCGTACAAAATTTTATTAAATTTTGCCTTTACTTTCTATCGTGACTATGACATAATCGATATAAAAAAATGAATCTTTGTCTGTCCTCGATTTTCATGAAAATTACTCTACCGGTTTCGCTGAAAATAGCACAATTTGTTCTTATTAGTGCCTGAAAGATTTAAAGAATTTAGTTTGAATGATATCCAGTATGTAAAATTGTTGCTATAACGTCTTAAAAATAGTATGAAAAACATTAATTTTAGCACATAGCACCACTCTGGTTAGCCACAGATTACATATTCAAAAGAAGAAGGTATGTTTTGATAGAATATTTTCAAAGTGGAAAACACAAGTAGGTACCTACTTAAGAACTTTAAATACACGTTTGTAATGAAATTAAATATTCTAATGAATGTTTATTTGTTTAGAGGTAATAATAGTTGCAACAAGGCATTATATTCGCTGTCAAATCAATTATTGGACCCAAACAACAAGCAAGAATTCACAACTTCATAACCTCATTCCAAAAAAATAAATAAACCCGAGTAAGGCCGTGTACACATCAGCTGTGCTTTCATCATAGTTTCATACGTATTTACATAGAAAAGGGTGTCAATTTTAAAACATATCACCTGCAACAATATACTCGTACACCCTTAAAGTATCACTTCCTATAAAAGATGTCTATTCAACTTCTCTCTTCAAAATGAACCCTTCAACCAGTTGAGGTTATTATACTGGAGATAACAATTAAATACTGGATCGGTGTGTCTTAATAACCGCAATCAATTATTATTACTATTTTGTTGGATGGAGGGTTAAAGAATGTGTGAACCGTTATTTAATCACCCCATGTCAAATTGAATTTTTCCGCCGCGGCGTGAAGGGTAACATAGGGGTAATTATTTAACCCTTTAATGAATATTAATCTCACTTTTTAACGCTTTCATACGGGCTGCTATCTGAAAAGAGATGTAAATTCACAGTCTGTGATAACTAATTATGAAATATTGTTATCTGCTAGAAGATGTGAGAACCGTATGTAAACCTAATTAACTTGGTGACCTTTTATAGTTCTCTATCTCAGGACATTTCGTTTTCGTAGAGGAGTGATATCTTTGCTTCCCACTAGTGTGATTCAAGTTAATTTATGGTTACAAATTTGAATATATTAGAATATTTAAAAAGGCTTCACTAAGTGTCTTGGAGTCAATCGTTTCATCTGTAGTATAGCTAAAATTATAATGATTCTGTAAATTTGTTAAATCGAATTGTTTGGTCGAGATTTACAACCGCTTAGATCTGTCACCTGTCACTCAGAAGTCAGACAGGAAGTTGAAGGATCCACAGTGTTAAACTTAACACAATAAAAAAAAATTAAAAGATAATTAAGATCATTGTTCACGTGATAATAATAGTAGGTATGCAAGTACTAAAAATTGTTTTTTTTTTTTAAATACTAAATGCATGATTGTCAAATAGTTGACCCCTACTACCCAGAACCGATCCCTAAATGTCACTGGAGAGAGATAGTGCCAGTAGTTCGATAAAAACGCTCTTGGCGGGATGGCAAGAAAGTCCATCGCCGCGATCTAGCAGCTGGCCAAATCTGGAGTAGTGAAGTTATCAGTGAGGTGAAATAAGTGCTAAGGATCCACGAACAAGTTAGGCATAATTCAATTTCCGTGGCATCCTCCCGTTTCTCTTCAGTACTTCCTTCACCCCTTTTTCCTCATCTGGTTCTCCAGAATAACTTGAGCTATCGAAACATTCCCAATTGCTCCCAACCGTCTGGAGCCAGTGAGACTATGGCATTCCCAATGGGGGTATGTTGTAAGATCGGAGGTATTTATTTATTTTTATTTATTCACACCTAGAAGGCTTTTACATATTGATACATTTATCACGTAGTTTTACAAGGGAGTACAATAATGTACACATAAAATAATACAAGTGCAAAAGAAGTATGTAGGTACAATATAACAGTATGTAGTTACAGCGTAATTATCGCAATGAATAATAGTTTAGCCTGTGGTTACATTATCACAGCAGGTTGTACAAAAGAGTATAAGAAGTAGGTTAGTGCATAATATAATAACATGAGTATAAAAGGAGGAAGGTAGAAACTATGTAAGTAGCTAGCTTCAGCGCAATAGGTGGGTAATAAGAAATAATATATTGAGGAGGGAAGGTGATGGGGAAGAGGAAGGTGGGGAAATACCTGGCTATTCAGATCAGGTCACCAAACACAGCAAAAGCCATTTCACGTACCGTTTCGATTCTGAATGGTAGTCTTTCAGCAGGGCGATACTGACAGAATCTACCACTCTGTTAATTAATTCCTTCCCAATTGAGAAATTATCGTATTTAGAGAGGGAGTACTATTATGGTTTATTATACATTTAATTAATATCAAGAGTACTACTATGAACATGATATTCTGGTGTCTGTACACTGCAAAAAAAAAGTAAATTTATAGGAATAAAATATATGTATATAATGGATGTATCTAAACATATATACATTTTTTCAGGTGAACTTATAATATACACCTAAAATTAGTTTGTTGTAAAATGTATTTTAAGTTTTTTCTTTATGGCTGAGTACCATGTTGTTTAATGCTGTAAAATGCTGTAAATTGTAATGCGCAGTTTTTTGATAAACCCATCTTTATAATATTGCTAAGACTATGAACACCTTCTGAGAGCCTCTGCATTACATGAATATTCAAATATGAGGCGATTAATTTGAATTTGCATCGAATACCATGCGTCATAAAAAACCTGTTCACTGGGGAATTTTTTTTTTACGTTTCCCAAAAACCTCCTTCTCCCGTCTCCCGTCTTCCGTCTCCCGTCTCCCGTCTCCCGTCTCCCGTCTCCCGTCTCCCGTCTCCCGTCTCCCGTCTCCCGTCTCCCGTCTCCCGTCTCCCGTCTCCCGTCTCCCGTCTCCCGTCTCCCGTCTCCCGTCTCCCGTCTCCCGTCTCCCGTCTCCGTGCCCGTCTCCGTCTCCCGTCTCCCGTCTCCGTCTCCCGTCTCCGTCTCCCGTCTCCGTCTCCATGCTCCCGTCTCCGTCTCGATCTCCCGTCTCCGTCTCCCGTCTCCCGTCTCCCGTCTCCCGTCTCCGTCCCGTCTCTCCGTCTCCCGTCTCCCGTCTCCCGTCTCCCGTCTCCCGTCTCCCGTCTCCCGTCTCCCGTCCATGTCAATGTAGCTGTGCAAATGATGCAAATATATTTTCTAATGCTAATTTTATTTTTAATTTTTGAACGAGTTGTCTAACCACATTTCTACTAACTACAATATTATTAGAATTCAACTCAATCGTTAGGTGATTTCATGGAGTAAGGATTATTTAATAACCTTAAAAAATTCCACGCGTCAGGCATTAGTCCCCAGAGAAACTCACCCCCTATTTCGCGCCAATTTCCTGATCCGAACTCATTTTATATTATTCCCTTCAGATTATTTCGCTCAATTTACCGTTTACTTTTACGACTTTTCTATCTGCCTAACTCGCGAGGAGCGAAAGCCTCAATTTGTCAATCAATTCCGATTTACGCTTCCGTTTTCAACGGGAAATACTCTCAAATTCCCCGTGAAACCTACCAAGTTGCTATCAAGTTATTTCTGGTCCCTTGAAGCTTTTAACCCACCGAAAGTTACACAAATACCCGATTCGGCTAATAAAGACGCGACATCTGAACTCTTCACAGGAGGCTTTTTGGAACGAGTCTATAATTCCACGCGAAATATATAAAGGAACGAAATGTGCTTTCAAATTTTCCTTGCCTTTTCAATGACATTCCCCGCTCTTTGCTGCTTCAGTAAATCTATTCTGAAATCATAATTTATTTTCTGAATCAGCGTAAATTCACGGTGTTATGAAATTTGCAAATATTTTTCTGCCCGGAACATCCCGAAACATCTATTTCCAGCTCATAACGTTTTTCGATCATGAGCATGGAGCTTTCTATAAAAAAAATGAGATAAGGCGTAAAAACATAAAAAAAAAAAAAAATTGACTGGAGTTCTTTATTGACAAACCACTGCTTTTAAATATTTCTTAGTTAATTTAAATTCAGTGTTTTCAGTTTGTATGTCCTATGCGATAAAATACTTGTAAGAAACTTTATAATTTGCATTTTTTTTCATACGCGTGCAGAAAGATAATCGCAAAGTCGTTGCTTGTCATAATTTTAACAGAAAACCGATTAATCTTAATGACATTTTGACAGCTTTGCTCTTCCATTCGCAATAATTGATATTCTTTTTGTGCCGAGATTCGATTATAAGAATTATACATTCAGAAGGTTACCCGGGGTATTTTTAAATTGAATGGTAATAATTCACACCCGATTTGAATAAAAAAAAAACTCAGAGCTATTATCTTTAATCGTTTTAAATAATCGGGAGTTCATTGAATAATCAATAATAGTTAAATCAATAATGTGTAGATTTAACCAGCTCAGCATCACGTCGCAAGACGGGGTAGATATAACTGACAACTTAGGTAATTGAAGTGTGATATCGATTTAAAATGACGGAAAGCAATAAGGTGGCACTAGTTCAATTGGTTAAAGCACTGGTCCCCGATAGACCGAGAGCTCCTGGGTTCGAGTCCCAGATGCGATCGTTCCTTTTTTTATTGCAGGTGTCTTTTCTGTTTCATATTTCATTTGAAATTTGTTAATATTATCTTCAATAATAAAATTTACTCATTATTATGCTTACATCGGCTTTGCATCTTTCGGCTTACTTGACCTGTAGAATCTGTCACGCATTAAGTTTGTTGCACATACTCAATATAATATCATAACATATATGTAGAGGGGGTACGCTCGCCATACAATTGCCATAGATATATTATAGTCCAGTGTGTGACGACTGTATGGCGAGCGATATCGATATTGAAGGAACTAAAGCGCACACCTAATATTAAGTTCGGTGCCGCAGGAGTATCAGGACCTAAAGGATGGAATGAACTGGCGCATGACTTAAGAACGATCAAAAACACAACAGAATTCGGAGCAAAACTTAAAACTCAACTTGTCAGACAATCATATCCATAAATTGGAGAAATGCACAAGTAAATTGCTTAGCTGGGCTAGCCGGTTAGTGCTTACCTAAAGTCACTTATAAAATAAGAAATAAAAAATAAAATATAAAAATTCTCGCATGCGTCCACAGCCCTAACTAAAATTAAATAACTAAAAGTGTAAAAAAAAATGTTAGTATCTATTAAAAACTTCTTACACTTTTTAAGGTCATTTTATAAATATTCTGTCCTAAAAATCATAAATATTTCAAATAAACACCAACTCTTCTTGTGCCATTATCTTCTAATAAATGTAACATCAATAGAAAAGGAGGATAAAATAGCAAATATAAAAATATCATCTCTATGCTTAAATTTTGTAATAAAAGTGTGTTCATGTGAAGTAAGTATGTTTTTCTATATCTGTACATAATTAGATAAAGAATCGGAAGTAATATTTGTACAGCGGCCTTGATGTGATTTTTCACAAAAGCGGCGCTATACAAATCATCCATTTATTATTATTATATCGAGAGATATGCCACGCCCGTATAATAATAATGATGATGATGATGATGATGATGATGATGATGATGATGATGATGATGATGATGATGATGATGATGATGATGGGCGAATATTCAAAACACACCCCACATTTACTGACGCTCTAGACACATATTAATAATTGTTGAGGATGTATGCAATAATCGTCTGTTTGTATTTTGTATTCCGAGCAGATGAATATATCTACTATGTCTGAACAAGTATTACCTTCTGCGTGAAGTCTAGGTCCAAGAGAATTTTTGAATGACTCAGTCCTGAAATTATTGTTACAATTGAATAAAATTTTAGATCGAGTAGTTCTAGTTGGAATATTAAATTAAATTAAGCTGACTATATCAGGGCTGTCTATAAAATCATTAACAATTCTGAAAATTAAAAAGTCTTCTATCTGAGAGTTTTAATAATTTTAGTTCTTTCATTAAGTAATTGTAATTTATAGTTTCAATAGGTAATCCGAATTTATAGTAGAATTTATGTTGATTTTTTTTCAATTGGACATTAATTTTATCTCCTTTAGAATGGATATGTCAAATATAATTTCTCCCTATTACATAATTGGAACACACGGGAATCCATGGCTATTCTTTATAATAAATCTAAATATGTACGAGTATCATACTAAAGCTTGCATCCCTCTGTAGTTGTGCAGGGAAAATCGGGATAAATTAGATCACGGGCAACATGGGCCGAAGTTTATGCGTGACGGACTTGTCACATTCAATAGGGATTACAATTTATATAGGGATCAATTTAATAGGCGACTTGCCCGGATAAAGCCACGACCAAGGACGACTATTGTTGGGGTAACAAACACCGGGGATCGAGTGTAAATCTACCTCCATTCCCCCTCTCCTTACAATAATATGGGATATAGGGCGGTGGTACTCAAACTTTTTCGACAAAATATATATATATATATACGAGGTGTGTTCAAAAGAAAGGGTGAATTTTTAATTTTCGCGGGCTGCGTACATTCGATTATAGATTTTTTTTGCTATGTTAGTACACATACGTTTATCATATGTTAGCATTATTAGCCATTTTGCATTAGTGGTTTGTTTTTGACAACTGGAAAGGTTAGTCACGTTTTTGTGTGTTCTTCGGTTTTATATTTTTGAAAAAAATGGATCAAAGAATATGTATTAAATTTTTGCGTTAAAAATGGAATATAGTGCTCCAACGCACTTAAAATGTTGGCTGTGGCATTCGGAGAGTCTACTTTGTCTCATAAAAGTGTTTATAGGTGGTCCAAGCGCTTTACAGAAGGCCGAGAAGATGTTAATGACGATGAGCGTCCTGGAGTTGCAACCACGTCAACAAACGAAGAAAACATCGAAACAGTGAAGAACAATGTTTTGGAAAATCGTCGAAACACTATTGGGGAAGTTGCAGAGGATGTTGGCATATCAATCAGCTCATGCCATGCAATTTTCTCGGATGTTTTGGGCATGAAACGTGTGGCTGCGAAGTTTGTTCCGAAATTGCTAAATTTTGAGCAAAAGCAACGTTGCATTAGTATCACTCAGGAGTTGTTGAATGACGTCAACGTTGATCCAGATTTGCTCAAAAGGGTCATAACTGGTGATGAAACGTGGGTATATGGTTATGACGTCGAAACCAAGGCCCAATCATCCCAATGGAAGCGGCCAGAAGAGCCAAGACCGAAAAAGCACGCCAAGTTCGATCAGATGTGAAGGTTTTGCTCACTGTTTTCTTCGATTACAATTGTGTGGTGCATCATGAGTTCTTGCCAACAGGTCGTACGGTTAATAAGGAATACTACAAGGAAGTTATGCAACGTTTGCGTGAAACAATACGGCTCAAACGATCGGAATTGTGAAAAACAAATCATGGATTTTGCATCACGATAATGCACCAGCTCACACATCAATGCTTGTTCGTGATTATTTGGCCAAAAACAACACCGTAATCATGCCTCAACCACCGTATTCACCAGATTTGACTCCCTGCGACTTTTTCTTATTCCCGAAACTGAAGAGACCAATGAAAGGAAAGCGTTTTGCCACAATTGATGAGATAAAGTCAGAATCGAAGAACGAGCTGATGGCCACACCGAAAAGCGCATTCCAGAAGTGCTTCGAGGATTGGAAGAAGCGCTGGCATAAGTGTATTATATCTGAGGGGGATTACTTTGAAGGGGAGAAAATGGATATTGATGATTAAATAAATACTTTTCGAAAAAATTCGGAATTCACCTCTTCTTTTGAACACACCTCGTATATACTATATGCTTACCTAAAGTCACTTACAGAATCTTGGCATACACATATTGCTTCATTCACATTCATACATTGTTTCATACATTCTCTTCTATTATTCCGACTTCTGACATAGTCCGACTCAAGTATTTGATTCACTTCCTCAAGAGTCCCCGGCTTCTTCCATTCACATTCGCGTCATATATTCTTCTTACACTTCTTTCTTCGTTCATTCGCTCTGCATGCTCAAAATATCTAAGCGTCCCTTTCTTAATCCTACTCATTACGCTTACATCAGCCTTGCATTATTTACGAATCTCAATATTTTTCATACATGGTTTCAGACAGAGATCTCATTTCTACGGCATTCTGTTTATTTTCATCCTTTCTCTGTCAATTCCATGCCTTACTGCCATATCTATCAGGGTTGGTATCAGCACTCCATTGTGGACTGCTAGCTTCGCTTCATTGGACAACTTTTTGTTAGCGCCAACCGCGTTCAGTTCACCGTGTATGGAGTTTC
This sequence comes from Halesus radiatus, assembly GCA_022606495.2. Lineage (NCBI taxonomy): Eukaryota > Metazoa > Arthropoda > Insecta > Trichoptera > Limnephilidae > Halesus > Halesus radiatus. Next base: position 68,934 of record JAHDVE020004863.1, read on the forward strand.
CTGCATTCACCCTTCTTTCAATATCCCTATAACGCTTCCCACAAAGGTAATTCTACAGGCTCCAACAGTTGACTTTGGTTTTGCTGAATATTTTTGAGTGATCACAGTTCCAGCGCTCGCGCTCCAAAGATAGCGCACACCTTTACGAGTGACGGCATGAATACTATGAAAGACGCGTGTTGTTCCTATGAATAGCGTTAAATTGAGGGGTAGGTTTCGTCGGTAGGTCTGCTTGGTGTTACCATTTTACAAACGGTAATGTTTTGTATCGCTTTGTGCTGTTATTATTGTTGAACGCGGCGAGGGTTTGCGCTGCACGGCAATAAATCGTTTATCCCGCACCTTTGTATTACAAGGTATTATATATTTCTCTAACGGAGAAACGTATGTTTCATACGCAAGCGGCATTGTGATGCTTCTTTTCTCTATGTGTACATGACTTACGATGGTTTATCCATTGAGTACGGACTATGGATGGACGTTAGCTGCAGTATTACTACAGTACCAAATTCATTCTCGACGCTTTATACGAGTGTTATTGATACCGAACAAAATGGCATCGGAAAAGAATTGTGCTGAAATGCTTCTTCTTATAGATTACTCAAAGGCATTTGATACCATTGATCATAGAAAAGTATGTAAAATACTAGAAATCATAGGAATAGAAGGAGAATAAACCCAGAATAATCCCTTGAGGTGATTTTTCACAAAAACGGCGCTATAAAAATCATCCGATTAGAAATTTTAAAAATCTTTGCAGGTGTTATAAATATAAATATCCTTCAAAAATCACCACAGCCATAATAAATTTAAAAATAAATAAAACACTGGATACGTTACATAGGGAGATCTGAAATAGAAAATTTATTAACACCAAATACAGACTAACACCGAAACCACTCAATACAACTGCACTTAAAACACCTCATCTTGCAATTATTTAAGTTTTTTCATCAAGCACGTCAATTTAATATAATGTAATTTCATATTTTGTAAATGAAATGCTCAGCACGGGAAATTCCAGTGAAGATATCATTATTTGTTATTTTGTTACAAAAAAAGAAGATAGTAAAACATCATTATTATTATTATTAGCTATTCTACTCCATAGTTAGCCTCCGTGGTTGAGGTATAAGGTCCTAACTACGAATCCGGAGGTGGCGGGTTGGAAATCCGACGTGCGCGTGAAAAAAATATTTATAATATAAATGCATAAATTTGTGTTGAACCACTTCAATTTAATATAATAATCTCAAACGGTTTGGGAAGTACCCTTCATGAATATATTAAGACTAAACTACTATACAAAATAATGATAGACATACATGAATATTTAGGTGTTGGAGTGGGTAGCCCACTAAAGGAGAAAGGGTAATTGGGGGGTTTTCTGGAGAAACGAAGCGATCACTGGAAAAATATCTATAAGAGGACTATACGATAAATTAAATTGATTATTCAATATACTAGAATTAATATATTGGAATTTTAAAATTTTCAGTGCTTCTAAATTATGTAATTTTTTTGCCTTTATAATTATGACGGTGAAGATTTTTAACTCCTGTATCTTTACTAAAAATATGATCAATTAATTAAAAATTACTCTGTAATCACTACTTTATTAATATTATACATATCAACATATTTCGAAAGCGAAGCTTTCTTCATCAGGAATATACAAAATAATAATGTTAGGTATAGACCGATTCATACCCCCAATCGGGGATGTCAAAATTTCACTAGCTGCGGTTAGCAAGGAGCAGTTGGGACTCTTGTGCGATATTCACATTAAAAAGAGTGGGTCCCCGACCCTACGCATTGTTACTGATTTAATTTATAATGTACGGTATCTTAACTTGACATAAAATTTGTAAGTTGATTTCCGTAACATTAAAGTTATAACGTCTTACAATCCCATTAATCTTCCAAACGAATGTTTTGGCACACACAGTTTCTATCGATAGCCATGTCACTTGGCACTGCCCACTGCCGAGACATTGGGAAATATTTTTAATTCAACCAGCATTGCAGACGCAGACCTGTATTTCAAGTCACTTCACTTGAACATGACAGGCCTTTGAAACTGACCTCGACATTTTTTATCATCACAATCGTCGAGTGAAGAGATTTTGTTGTATGCTTAATAAGGTATACGAGGTGTGTTCAAAAGAAAAGGTGAATTTTGAACTTTCGCGGGCTGTGTACATTCGATTATCGATTTTTTTTGTTATGTTGGTACGCATATGTTAGCATTATCAGCCAATTGGACTAGTGGTTTGTTTTTGACAACTGGAAAGGTTAGTCACGTTTTTGTGTGTTCTTAGATTTTTTTACTTTTGAAAAATGGATCAAAGAATACGTATTAAATTTTTGCGTTAAAAATGGAATAAAGTACTCCAACGCACTTAAAATGTTTACTGTGGCATTCGGCGAGTCTACTTTGTCTCAAAAAAGTGTTTATAAGTGGTACAAGCGCTTTACTGAAGGCCGAGAAGATGTTAATGACGATGAGCGTCCTGGAGTTGCAACCACATCAACAAACGAAGAAAACATCGAAACAGTGAAGAACATAGTTTTGGAAAATCGTCGAGTCACTATTAGGGAAGTTGCAGAGGATGTTGGCATATCAATCGGCTCATGCCGTGCAATTTTCTCGGATGTTTTGGGCATGAAATGTGTGGCTGCAAAGTTCGTTCCGAAATTACTAAATTTTGAGCAAAAGCAACGTCGCATTAGTATCACTCAGGAGTTGTTGAATGACGTCAACGTTGATCCAGATTTGCTCAAAAGGGTCATAACTGGTGATGAAACGTGGGTATATGGTTATGACATCGAAACCAAGGCCTAATCATCCCAATGGAAGCGGCCTGAAAAGCCAAGACCGAAAAAAGCACGCCAATTTGATCAAATGTGAAGGTTTTGCTCACTGTTTTCTTCGATTACAATGGCGTGGCGCATCATGAGTTCTTGCCAACAGGTCGTACGGTTATTAAGGAATACTACAAGGAAGTTATGCAACTTTTGCGTGAAGCAATAGGGCTCAAACAATCGGAATTGTGGAAAAAACCAATCATGGATTTTGCATCACGATTATGCACCAGCTCACACATCAATGCTTGTTCGTGATTATTTGGCCAAAAACAACACCGTAATCATGCCTCAACCACCGTATTCACCATATTTGGCTCCCTGCGACTTTTTCCTATTCCCGAAACTGAAGAGACCAATGAAAGGAAAGCGTTTTGCCACAATTGATGAGATAAAGTCAGAATCGAAGAACGAGCTGATTTCCATACCGAAAAGCGCATTCCAGAAGTGCTTCGAGGATTGGAAGAAGCGCTGACATAAGTGCATAATATCTGAGGGGGATTACTTTGAAGGGGAGAAAATGGATATTGATGAACAAATAAATACTTTTCAAAAAAAAATCAAAATTCACCCTTTCTTTTGAACACATCTCGTATATGACATGTATCTAAGTCTTAAGGAAAATCATCTGGCACCCTTCACCCCCCTCTCTGGTAACCCGTGGCTCACCTTTTTCACGTCTTCGGGAATCTCTTCCCTCCACTCCCAAGGAAACTCTCGAGTGGCCGGCTAAAGGGCGCGGGTATCCGGGTCCGCTTGCTGCCAGAACGATGAAATCGCCCTGTGATAGTCTGATAAACTGGCCGGACTGTCGATACGATACGATTGTACCACCCCAGCCAGGAGCACTCCTGTTCTGGTGCGACTGGTACATCAGGGGCACTGTTTTGTTATGGCTTGGAACACATGCTCTGAGGATGTAGGAGGGTGGAGTTGAATAAGCCGGTATACATGGCAACATAATAAACCAATATAGGCATGTTGGATAGGCTGAGATTATTTTATTTTATTTTTGTTTATTTGGGAGATCAACGGTTTACATAAAAAAATAAGTGTAAGGAATAAGTGATATAAATTTGACCATTTACAGGTTTCCACTTTTGTATTATTTATAAGTGAATCTAGTGTTTTTCGAAAAAAATAAAGGCTCGATAGACTTTATGGAGTGTGGCGTAGAGTTAAAGATGTCAAATCTTCAGTAGTCAGTGTTAAAAATGAGATTCCCGATAAATGAAGGAGTTTTGTTTAGAATTAGTGTTGCATCGAGGAAGGCTAAGCATTTGTTCCGATCTGGTCAGTCTATTGGTAACTCGTAGAAGGATCCGTTGTAGGAGTTCCGAGCATTATGGGATGGGTTGAACAATGTTTCTTTTTCTCTTCATATTTCTTTCTTAACCATGCTGTTTCTTCCTTCTTCCTCAATCTCCAACCTCCTTCCCTTGTCCTATTTATACTGCTGGATCACTATTATCAGAATCCCTTTGGTTCATGGTATATATTTCCCGGGTTGACTCTCGAAGTTTGTCTTTGTCTTTAGCTATTTCCTTCCATTCCTCCATCGGCTTGTCAAAGTACCTCATGTCATGTTGCGAAGAGTCATTCCACGTATATATGGGTCTTTTGCGCTTACCCGCACAGTAATTCCAATCTGCTGTCAGTAGATGTAGTATCTGTCGTCTTAATATGTGTCCAAAGTATCCTATCATATATGTTTTTATCTTCTTATTTATTGTTTTACCTTCTAGTGTTTGATAAACTGCCCGAACTGTCTTCGTTTTATATTATTTATTACTGTTTATCGATTTTTATATATTCACTTGTCTATCTGTTTCTCCTTTTCTCTATTCCCCCCTAGTTTCAAATCACTATGAACTGAACAGTACATGTCTCGCACTGTGCCTTTTATTGTAGAATGTAGATGAGTGTAAATATTTTTCCCATATATTTTTACAATCAAACCTTGTATGCAAGGACACTCGGGGGTTTAGAGAAGTTTTATATTTAAATTTAGTTTCGTTTATAGAACAAAAAAAACAATTAAGAGCCCCGAAATGTACAGCGGTAGGAGGCAAAACAATCTGTTTCCTTAAAACGCAGTGGAAAAGGGTAGATATCCTCGACTGTATCTAAGTTTATAAACTGACTAGAGTTTCTTTCCCATTTCCAAAATACACGACGACCACCGGACCACTGTGGCAGGGCAGTAGGATAATAATAATAATTGGATGATTCATATAGTGCCGTTTTTGCGAAAAATCACCTCAAGGATCTGGTTATAGTTACGTTTATCAACACGGTCTGAATATCTAGGTACTCCCCACCCTTCCTCAACCCTATCTCTTTCCTTCCTCAATTCCTTTAGCTTCTCCAGATTCTCCAATACTGCTTATTATATAATAATAATATTTGTATGATTTGTATAGTGCCGTTTTTGTGAAAAATCGCCTCAAGGGCGCTGTACAAATATTACTTCCTCTTCTCTATCTAATTATGTTCAAACAGATACAGAAAAACATACTTACCTGCAGCTGGCAGGTCGCTTCAGATGAAAACAGTTTTAAAACATTTAAGCTTAGAGAAGATATAATTTTTACAGTTTCTATTTTATCCTCCTTTTCTATCGATGTTACAATTATTAGCAGATTGATGGCACAAGAAGAGTTGGTATTCATTTGAAATATTTGTAATTTTTAGCACTATTCGTAAAATGACCTTAAAAAGCTTAAGAAATTTTTAATAGGCATTTGCATTTTTTAACACAGTTAGTTATTTACAGTGTTGCGGGCTGTGGACGCATTTATGCACCAGTGAGTGATTTTTTTAAACTTATTTTATAAGTGACTTTAGGTAAGCACTAACCGTCCATTTCTTCCATTTATGGATATGATTGTCTGAGAAGATGAGTAAAGATGTAATAATATGTCCTTGTCCCTCTTCCCACTGGCTACGGGCAGTTGAGACACGTACACGATATTACATTAAAAAATATATAAATCTGATTATTTACAAAATCTTTTACTATTTTTCATGACGTTCTCATTTCCTTGATAATTTTCTCTATCCCTGTTTATATTCAGGATCTGCTAAAAAAAGCTATGATTTCTCCATAAACGCATGTGGCCGTAGCATCTGCCCATTAGTTCTCCACACTAATGTCTTGCCGGTGCTATTTTCCCCATTCCCAGTAAACTAATGCAGTGTTGGTGCACTTTAGCCCCGTTTTCCTCTAATCTGGGTAATTTATATGCTTTAAATATTGGTGGCAGCAAACACGCGGTACTTTATGTAGCTGGGTCACAACAACACCAAAACACAGCGCGGGATGCTTCAGCGGAACTGCGGGGAAAGGGATGTGCAGGGGAAAGGGGAGTTCTGCGTAAGCGGACGTTGGGATTCGCGAGATAGGGGAGATGCGTGACGTAATAGCGATTTAAAATTCGGAACAGATGATTGTGAATACGATGTAAATATAAACAAATAGTTTCTTATGACCAACATATCCCACATTTCAGAGCATCTCAAAAAGCTCCACTGGCTCAAATGTCCTTAAAGAATCCAGTTTAAGCTCTGCTGGATGGTATTTAAGTCACTTAACGGAATAACTCTGGCTTACTTATCAATACTGTGTATTCCTGAAAATACCAATTCACGGCAGTCCACCCTTAGAAGTCAACAGCGTCATCAGCTATCGGGAGGTTGAAGGAATCAAAACGCACACCTAATACTAAGTTCGGTGATCGTGCCGCAGGAGTATCAGGACCTAAAGGATGAAATGAACTGTAGCATGGCTTAAGAATGATCAAAGATTCGACAGAATTCAGAACTACACTTAAAACTCATCTTTTCAGACAATTATATCCATACATTAAAGAAATGCACACGTAAATTGCTTAGATAGGTTAGCCAGTTAGTGCTTACCTAGTCACCTGCGTCCACAGCCTGCAATACTATAAATACCTCAATGTGTAAACAAAATATTAATGTATATTAAAAACTTCTTAAGCTATGGTCATTTTATAAATATTCTACAGACCTAAAAATTATAAATATTTCAAATAAATACCAACTCTTTTTTGCCACTAATCTTCTAATAAATGTAAGAAGAATAGAAAAGGAGGATAAAATAGCAACTGTAGAAAACATATCTTCTCTTAGCTTTTCTAATAAAACTGTGTTCATCTGAAGCGACCTGCCAGGTAAGTATGTTTTTCTTTATCTGTTTGTACATAATCATGGAATCCATTGACAAGCTTTTTCAGCTGGTACACTTCGATAGATTCATTTCTAGGCCAAATTAAATAAAACTTAAGCCATTATCAGAATCACCAATCATCAATAACCTTGCGTGTATTGTATCCTCCACAAAGCATCCCCAAAGAGAACAAAATAAGGTCTTGTGAAAAATATGATGCCTTTAAAAAAATATATGTTCCTTTAGATCAGCGAACGCCGATTCTGCATGTATACATTTTATTATACATAATTATTAGTAGAATTTATAAATCGTTATTTAAAATTGAATAAAAAAAATCATCTCATAAAAATTCTTTGTTATGTTGGTACCATTGCATTTGAACATCTGACGTCAGGTGCACATTCTGTTTTTGCATTTTTATTTTTCGATTTTTTTTGTTGTATTTTAACATGTATTTTTTAGTTTTAATGAAGTTTAAACTTAATTTGGCTGACTTTGAGCTCTATAATTGTTGTTCAATATAAACAAAACTATTGTATTAAGATGTATAGGATATTATGATAATGTTAATGCTCAATACTATTACTATTCTTTGAATTAAAAATTCTAAAAAGGTACATAATTTTATTACTTACTTTTAGTTATGGTTTACTATGAATAGAATATAAAATATGTACGGTAAACCCCATCCTTCTTTTAACATTGACATTCTAACCTCAAATTTGTTTTGGCGGGCTTTGAAAAATTGCAACTTTGAAAATTATTCTAACTATGAAAACAAACTGGTGGTATTAAACTGTGTACCGTCATTATCGTTAAAAAAATAGTGCTGGAGTTCTTTAATTAATTTCTGCAAAATGTTGATATTACATTTACCTTCATAACTACACTCAATTACATTTACCTTCATAACTACACTCAATTACATTTACCTTCATAACTACAGTCAATTCTCTTTAAAAATTCAAAATCATTTATTGTAATCATGCTTTTGATCGGTTTTGCCATTCGAATATGAAAACAAAAGCAAATCCATACGGCGATTGTTATTGGAGCTTGTGAAGACGTTATAAATTGAGTCACGTACTCCTTACAATATGATAATAGTACATGATTGTTTTGTGCTCGTCCGCCGAAAGTATTTAGATTAGAAGCGGGTCTGTTGGGAACTGTGTGTTGGGTGTTTCCCAATGGCTCCAATCCACATACATAATAATACAGAATACGACTTGTAAAGAAATGATAATATGGCGCGTGTTCGTCGTGTCGAAAAGGTTTTTTTTAATGTCTTTTCGATCCTCACAACCGATTACGTTTTTTTACGAAAATGTATCGAGAAACCATTTATTCAATGTCTCTATTCGTCTGTTCGAAAATATTTTAGAACTCGACCAAAGTTATTTAATTTTAACCGGCGTTTCAACTGTTAAACAATATTATTATTGCCAAATGTAAATTCATAATTTTAGGCTTGGAAATATTTTTCTTTATTTTTACTACATTCAAATCACGAGCTGTCGGGCAGGTGGTTTATAGAAAAGGTAAATTGAAGTATAGAGTACTAAAAAGTGTAATGTAGTGAAGGTACTGTAAGGTGTAGTGTACTGAAAAATCAAACGTTTTGCCCGTTACACAACTCCGTTAATTAATTAAATATCGTTATTATTCCTAATATAAAATTCACTACCCAATCCAACCCAACCTAACCTAACTACCCTTGAGGCCATCAAAAACTAAAACACAATATTATTTATTTATAAAGTACATGACATCTATTTAAGACATTTACATAGAGTAGATACATTAAATCTCCATACTAGGCGGCTACCTGTTTCATGGTGACCAGTCAAGTATAGTTACTTTGTATGAAGTCTAGTGTAAACATATGGATTTAATATATAATATATATATATATAAGTGCTGAATATTGGAAAAATTATAATAGAAAGTACAAGATAGAAAGGAGAAAAGGACATGCATAAGGATTAGATTATAAAAATGTAGATAACTTTTTTTTATATATGTGTGCATGCATGCACACATGTGAACATAGGTGAATAAATACATACACACATTATGCAATGCGAGCACTCGTAATCGTTTAAACCCACACACTTATGAACCAAACCTAACCATTGAGGTTTTTTTCACGAAAACTGCGCTATAAAAATAATATAATTTATTGAGAATATATTATTATAATATTACACGTTCTGTAAATGGATTTAGAAATGTAGTAAATATTTACTAAATTGTGGTAATCTGGGAAAAGTGGTTTTTCTTCTTCTCAAATAGGTAAAGAATTTATAAAAATAAAAATTAGTAAAAAACCTAAAACAAAATTCTTTTTAGTGAACAGAACTTTTTCACAAATATCAATAGTTCTGATAGATGAAATAATTTCGCATTAATGCAAATAATTACTGATCAACTCTTCTTCCGAAATTATCGTGATTATTGTGATCATTGATCAAAACTTAAAATAGAATAGAAACATCACATCGAAATGATATACGAGTATATATACATATTCGTTAGGCTAAGAAATATTTTAAATGTGAAAATAATCAAAAATGTGTACCATGCCCTTCTTCACTATTTGCTTATCTACGGCATTATTGGTTGGGGAGGAACTTATAAAAATAATTTATGTTCAATAAAAGTTTCACAAAGAATCATCATAAAAGTAAAACGTTTAAAAAATTCCACCTTCTCAGCGAAATCACTTTTCACACTATTTCCAGTACCAAATGTTGAAGATTTATTTATGAAAGTTTCCACTGTAAAAATGTGTAAAGAGAAAAATCTTAAAGAGAATCGGGATTATTGCGAACTTATGAGAAATGGAAATCAATTCATAACGCCCAATTTTAAAACAACTCAAAAGCAAAATCGCAAAATCATTATATTTATCAAGCCATGAAAAATTACAATACCCCATTGAAATGCGTTGAATTAATAACCAATCGAAACAAATAAATAAATTTAGAATCTTCTTTAAAAAATACGAAAATATTTCATACAAAACATTTTATAAATAGAATTAAATATAATGTACCTACCAAATTAAGGATCATGGCTCCCCTATTAGACACAAGAACTCTTCTTTCTGAGAAGGTATACACAACCAAGAATACCCTTTAATTAAATATTTCGTAGATCTTTTGCAATGAAACTTATAAGAAATAAAAAAGTATTCATAAATTAATAAAAAAATAATAATCTTTGATGCTCACTAAAAAACTTGCCACGCGACAGTGGTGGGGGAAGGACGAGTAGACATCGTTAGATTAAGATCTCTCATAAAACCATAAATTCTTTCAGGTCCAGTGCAAGATACACTTTTGGCATATGTAGACACTTAATTTCAATCTATATGATGTAATTTCTGAACCCAACTTGATATATTTTTAATTATTTTTTTATTTAGTTTAGTTTTTTTTTCATTTCAATTGTTTATTCCAATTGGCGTACCTTGATTGGAACGTTTTAATCGTTAACTTTTCGCATATGATTAATTACATATATAGCAACCAAGATTTCAGTACATCTCTCGCTGAAAGATATTAGAAAAAAATACTATTCTGCAAACAGCGTTATTATGTAAAATGTGTGATTTAAGTAGGTGTATATTCCTTAAAACTGTGTAAGCGGTGCTACCTGATTGTACACTCCCGTCTGCTAACACCGTAATCATTTATTTATTTTTCTCTCCTGGAAGGCTTTTACATGTTGATACATTTATCACATGGTTATACAAAGTAGTATAATAACATAGTGTTTAGAAAAATAAGTAAGGAGGTACAATATAAGTAAATAGTTACAGCGTAATGAATAACAGTTTTACCTGTGGTTATATTATAACTTCAGTACAAAAGAGTATAACAAGTGGCTTAGCACATAATATAAAAATATCAGTATAAAATAAGTAATAAGGTACAATATAAGTAAATAGTTACAGCGTAATGAATAACAGTTTTACCTGTGGTTATATTATAACTTCAGTACCATAGAGTATAACAAGTGGCTTAGCACATAATATAATAATATCAGTATAAAGTAAGTAATAAGGTAGTGAGTATGTAAGTAGGTAGTTACAGCGCAGTGAGTGGGTAATAGGTTTATAATTAGTTTAATGTTGTGACACATGCTCAGTTGTAAAATATGTCCATAATACAGCAAATCTTTATTACGCTCGATTGGGTGTTTTATAGAAACACTAGCTGATGTGTACCCGGCCTTGCTCGGGTACAATTATTGATTTGACAGCGAAAGTAACCATCTCCAAATAAAGAAACATTCATTTGAATATTTTATTTTATTCCAAACATTGTTTATTTTTTCAAAATATATCTAAATTATAAAGTTCTTAGGTTACCTTCTTCGTTTGAATGTGCAATCTGTGGCTAACCAGAGTGTTATATCTATGGGCTAGCCAAATAAAACACGGCGGGTTCAATGTTTTTCGCACTAATTTTGAAACCTTATAGCAACAGTTTTACATATTGGATTTTATTCAAACTACTTTCTTAACCTTCCCGGCACTAATAAAAACAAACTGTTCTATTTTCAGCGAAACCGCTCCGATGATTTTCGAGAAAATCGAGGATAAAAAACTTACATTGTTTTTTATATATGTATATTACATAGTAAATAAAACGGTAAAAAGGGTGCACATGAAAAAACTTAATAACTTTAATAAAAACATTCAAATAAACTGATTTGAAATAGCCTAGACACGATGTTGTAACGGTAAACATAAATAAGGAACTCCAGTGAAAAGTATTATTACTTTAAAAATATATATTCATCAGCAAATGTCGATTATAAATATATAACTTTTATTATATATAATTATACCTAGAATTTATAAATCGTTATTTAAAAGTCAATAATCATCTCATCAAAACACTTTTTTTTCAATTAATAAAAACACCTTGTTGTATTGGCATCATTGTTTTTGAAACATCTGACGTCACTTGTGTATTCTGTTTTTGGATTATTATGGAGATTTTTATTATTTAGATTTTGTGTTTTAATATGTATTTTTTAACTTTGGTGATATCTAAACTTAATTTAGGTGACTTTAAGCTGTATGATTGTTTTTCAATATGAAAAAAAAACTGCTATCAGTGAAATAAATTAGACTATTCATGATGAAACCAGTTGTCAATATGGATATTTTGATAATATTAATGCTCAATACTATTATTATTCTTCCAGTTAAAGTTTTTAAAAAGGTACATAATGTTATTAGTTATTACTTATGTTTAGTTATGGTTTACTATGAATAACATACAAAATTATGTACGGTAAAGCTCATCCTTGTTTTGACATTTGATATTCTAACCTCAGAACCAACCGGCCAGCGTTCTGTAGCGTTCTGGCGGCCTTTGAACAATTGAAACATTGAAAATTATTTTAACTATGAAAACTAACTTTAGAAAAAAAACCGAATTATGCTGGTATTTAAGTTTGAACGTCATTATTGATAAATTTTTTTTACTGGAGTTTCTTATTGAACTATAATACTCATTGCAACGTCTGTGCAATCTTTGAATGGGGTGCATGGTATATGCCTTTACGAGTATATTGTACTGAAACGTATCTACGACCCATTTATTGGGAGATATTCTTTCGGACCAGTTTCTTTTTGTGTGGCTCATTTAACTAAACGGATAAAATCAATTCCGTCCAAGATACGTTAAACAATGGCGTGTTCTTATCTCCCATCTCGGACTATAATAGATATAAATGAAGGATGTTTCTGAAGGAGCGCTATAGACAGGGATATCAAATGATTTTTTTCCAATAAAAATAATTTATAGGTACCTTGATAATATTTTCCTCGGTATCAATGAAACAACTCGTAATTCTTACGGCCGTTCTTACCAACTATTCGAATAATCAATCTGAGTCACCGATCAGCCAAGTGATTTGTTAAGTATTCGCTCTGTTTGCCTGTTTCCAACCATTTTTATCCTAAATTGTTTGTGGAGGTGCCTGCCCACTATAAAATAGTAACCGTCCACTTTTAAGATAATGGAGTGACACCAAGGCAAAATAATTTCTATGTGAAAATAACACAGACGAATCTCATCGAAAATAAATAAGTGGAAAAAAGTTAGAAGGGTTTTTTAATAAAAAAAAATCATTTCAAATGGAATTCTACCATAATAATAAATTACAGGGAAAAAAATATGGTACATGAGACCAAAACGCAAGCCACAGTATTTTGTTTGTTAGTTCCCACTAATGGAATACTGATTTAATTTAAATACCATCTTTATGTATTCCATTTAAGCAGTCTGTCACAATATTAAAGTTACCAACAGATACGTTCCATTGGAATAGTAATCCTTATATCACAGTAGTAAAATACTTGTAGGAAACATATTTTTCATAAATTCTTCTTACCTTAACTGCCCCGTAGTTGGTTCCCCCTTACAGACCACCTCCCCGCGGCAAGGCGGCAGGAATCTCAATAATGACTAGACTCGATTATTTGATGTGATTCCCCCAACCCTTTAGCATTATACCCCCTCCTCCGTTACGTCCCTTATCCTGATTCAGCCTCTCTCCCTACTCCAGACCCCGTAACGCCGCCCTGTCGCACACTCCCTCACACCTACGTGTTGCCCTTTACATTTTTTTGTTATTAATTATTTTTTAAACATTCCAAGGGTTTTTTTTATTAACCCTTCAAATGAACCTTTCCTTTAATTCCTCTTTGTGTTAGATATTTAATTAAATAATTTATTTATTTGATTATACCCCCATCTGGGCTTTAACATGGATTTCAGAAGATAATATAAAGAGCTATCAAAAATTACAAGTACATAGTGATTTTAAACCATAAAGTAAGGAACACTTTTTTTAAACCTTCAACAATGACATGAAATAGAAAACTTAAACAATATTATAACACGCGTCATTCATTAATGCTAAATTATCCGAACTAAAATACAAGATATTGTGGGATTCATCAAAGTGCTGGTATAGATGACGCTTTACTGTATAAATGGAGAAAATATATCAATAATACCTCTAAACTTGTTGCCCAGATCACGCATCCTTTTGGTTAAGGAATGAGACTGATAGTTGGTTGTGTAAGTGTTGCAGAAAAATGTTACAAGTTGTCTTGTGCTCCTCGTGGATACATTTGATTTAATAGTGGCGAAGGTGGCAGAGCTGCCAATTATGTTGTTAATGATTCTATACATTACAACTAGGTAATGTGTAATAACTAAAAGTTTAGCAGGACTAGTAATCTAGTAATACTATTTTAACGCATATTTGTATTACATATATTTTTGTGGAATATTTATAAATTATTGTAATTTTTGGTACCCCTTGTTCTTTTCTTATTTTATTTTTCTACCAAACTAGGTTTATCCGTAGTTATGATGATAGTAATTATTTTCAAGGTTTTAAGTGTTGAATTATAAATAACTGTACATTTTTAATAATTTTTTAAAAGTTGAAATGTATCTACAGATTTACACGATTTCACACTATGTAAAACAAATACTGAGGTGACGTATTTAACGTTAATTTTGTGAATTTTGTGAGCTATTCCAAATACTTACCCCACTCATATTCACATTCTGTTTTTTTTTCTGTAAAAATACCCGACCACTGTTTTTTTCTTCATATTTCCTGCTCCTATTTTTATTTCTTAAATTTTTTGTTTTTATTTTTTAATTTCACTTCTCACGTACTATTTATTTAAAGATTACCACTACCATTTGTGTAAAACCCTCACGGCGTTAAAATAAAATGAATAATTTATTGAAGCAATTTTCTCAATAAATAATGGTAAACAACTGCTGACCCTGTACAAATCGCACTACAAAGTGCACTACTCAGTAAAATTTGGCCACCTCTGGTCGGGAGTCCCAAATATCTGAAAAAATCTTTGTCCAGAAACGGACAGTCCGTTTGATAGATTCGCCTAATTTAACACACTTAAGCGAAAATTTATTATTAGTTCCAAACGTCAGGTGGGAATTCTGTCCTTGTTGTACCGGTATTTTAATGGAAGATGCTCTGAAGAAGTAACGTCATTGATCCCTTCGGCACCGGTGCATAGTCGGGACACACGGCAAACGCGCTCCCAACATCTGCACACGGTTGACATTTATTACATGAGAACGGGTCGCTTCTACGACTCATTCCTGTGTTCAATAGCTCAGCTGTGGAATGATCTGCCGGCCTCTGTGTTTCCTCCATCCTACAACATGGGTATCTTCAAGACCCGAGTTCGCTCCTTCCTATCCTTTGAGTCCCTCCACACAGTCCCTCCACACAGCATCCCCAAAGATGATATAGGCCTTGAGGGAAATTCTTTCCCTCAAGGCCAGGAGGCCTTGAGGGAAAGTAACAGTAACCTCACACAGGAGTGTGGGGTTACTGTTACGAACAAAAAACACGATTTTCTTAATCCATTGATTTATTTGCATCCATAGCAAGGCCCCCGAGTGCATACATAAATATGTCGATGTCTACTATAGCTTAAAAAATATATGTTTTATATATTATTTATACATATGACGGAGTTTGAAATACACATATGTAGATTTAGCATGTTTTACTGCATCGTTTAACTAACGGTCAGGCTTCAGCCTATGATAGCTAATTACTGTAGATTTAGCATGTTTTACTGCATCGTTTGACTAACGGTCAGGCTTCAGCCTATGATAGCTAATTACTGTAGATTTAGCATGTTTTACTGCATCGTTTGACTAACGGTCAGGCTTCAGCCTATAATAGCTAATTACTGTGCTCTATTGTGTTGTTTGTTGTATATTTTTTTTACTATTGTTTAGTGATGTTTGCCAGCCAATTTCTATTGGTGAAAATAAATTAATAGCCCCGTTGCTTGCGCTTTACAAAGCTAACTCAATAGGTAGGTTATATACGAGGGTATTTGTAGGTATATGGTTTTATTAAAAAAAAACACACACACACACTTTGTATTACACCCCCAAATTGTATTATTACATTTGTAGGCTAACGGATTCACACAATGGTCAAAACACAAAGTGACTCCCTTCAGTATCATAACAGATCATCGTTTTGGTTTCTATCGGCCGTTCTTCCCAACCCTACTGGTCAACTGTTGAGCCGAAAGTTTGCCTCAATACTGTTCAAATGCACAAATACGCTCTTCTCAACCCTACTGGGCAACTGTTGAGCCGAAAGTTAGCCTTAATACTGTTCAAATGCACAAATACGCTCTTCCTAGCTAAATTTACAATTAATTTAGGATATCGATTTTTGTGGGTAAGTTCACCTCAGCAGAAGACGACGTATAAAAAGTGTCGACAGGGTGAACAAACGTCACCAAAATGTCAAATGCCATTATTGGTTTTGACGCGCGATTCAAATATTGAATGACAAAGACTTATTTCCATTTTCGAATGTCAAACGATGTTTTTGTATGTTTTAAATAAAAGTGAAGAGAACCCAATTAATTTTATTAAGTATAAGCTACGTTTTGTCTTATTTTTTCACTCATCGCGAAACGACAAATGTCAAATGTACGAAACGAACATTGTGCTCCGCGGCATTGTCGAATGTCATGTTAACACTTTATTTTAACACACAGGTTTACGAAGTACAAAATGTTAGTTTATGTGTTAGTTTTTAAAACAAACGATATGTATTCATATTAAATACAACATTAACTCAAATATGTTAATTTTACTTTGCAACTTTTTACTTTGATGTCACTTTATTGTCTTAAAAGTGGACTGCTACTATTTTATTATGTATGAAAGTGGGCGGATACTCTTTTATAGTGGGACGGGCACCTCCATAGATAATTTAGGATGAAAAATGCTTGTAAACAGGCAAACAGAGCTAATACTTAACAAAACACTTGGCTGATCGGTGACTCAGATTGATCATTCGAAACGCTGGGAAGAACGGCCCTTAGTACCTACTGCTGAGGTCAACGTCATTTTTATGACGCGTCAGAAACATGGTTCCATAAAAATAATTCCTGTGGATGTTATCTTGAACTCTGAACGTCTACCAATAAAGCGAATCCAGTTCGTCACCTGGAATCCTAATTTTAATTTCACACCTTAATTTGGAAACGACCGTGGAATTGTTAATTTTGGTTGTATTTTATAACCAGCGAAATAAAATATATGAGACGGCTATCGCTGTAAATAAATAAACGACAAAGAAGTTTAAAGTTTCTAGGCCGACCTATGTACGGGTAATATAATAATAATTGGATGATTTGTATAGCGCCGTTTTTGTGAAAAATCACCTCGGGGGCGCTAAGAGACGATGTTTATACAGTTGCTATTTTATCCTACCTTTGTATTGAGGTTACATTTATTAGAATATTGGTGGCACAAGAGGAGTTGGTATTTATTTGGAATATTTAGTTTAATTAAAATATTATTTATAAAACCTTAAACAGCATAAGAAGTTTTTAATAGATATTAACGTTTTTTTTACACATTTAGTTATTTACAGACGTGGACGCATTATTTTTATTTGTTTCGTTTTTACTACTTATTCTATAATTGACTATTTAAGCACTAACCGACTAAGCCTGGCTAAGCAATATGGTGGTTGTGGCTATTTCTTCCCGAGGTGTGCAATAGGGTATTTTCACTAGCTATTTGGCTATGAACGCATTTGTGCACCGGTGCGATTTTTTTTAACATATTCTATAAGTGACTTTAGGTAAGCACTAACCAGCTAGCCCTGTTAAGCGATTTTAAGCACATCTGTATTTTCATTTGTTAAACCAAAGTGGTTTCAGTATTGCCTGATAAAAGAGCACTATTTAGAAGCGAAACGTTGCTTCACATGTCTTTGATGACCAGATCTGAATAGGCAGATACGTCCCCACCTTACTCTTTCTCATCTACTTCCCCTCCCTACTACCGTCAGCCTCACAACATACCCCAATTGGGGATGCCATAGTCTCATTGGCTCTAGACGGTTGGGAAATTTTTGATCTCTTATTCGGTACTCACAAATTAAAAAAATTAAAAATGAAAAGAATAGTTAAATTCTAATTAGACGCAATACCCGCAAAAATAATTGTAGGTCAAAGAATTTCCTTCAATCATTAATTGCTTTGTAGCAGTGGGCTCATCTAGTTAATTCTATACCAATTCGTTTTCTCTTCTACATCTTGATAGCCCGTTGTCTCAGACCCTCGAAGGGCCTGAATATATTACTTTTTTTAAAAACTATTTTTTTTTACATTTGCTGTTTGGGTCTAAACGCTCCGTGATATTTCTTTATTTGTTAATTTAAATGTTTGAAGACCACAATTCGTGTGTGTGTGTGTGATCTATTATAAAATGTTTACGCTCTTTTTTACTCAAATTTGAAAGGTGACTGATTCAAGTCAAGTGTCAATCTCCTTTTAAATAGAATAAAAGAAACATCAGGGTCTACAGGAAACAATACATACAAGAGAGCTTATGAAAAGTTTTTTCATGCTTTCATCATTATTAGGTATTACCTTCGATTAATTGTTATTTTTTTGTATTAAGTTGCTATACAGCCATAACGAAGACATTGCTGTATCTTCTGTAGGTTAGCTTTAAGGGAATCCACTTCCTGAAACTCGAACGGAACGCCGGCCGCATGTTTCGATTTACTAAAAAAACGTCACCAAAATGAGTGATTTGTTTTATTTTGTAAACCTCCAGCACAATTATTAAAATTTTCTTCTGTCATATTCTAAAACACTTCATTTACCACAATGAACAATACGTAATATCGGAAAAGGGGTTCGTAAGTAGGAGATTTTGCACCATAAACGTTTTTTTATGGTTTATTTTTTTTTCTAGACTTTTAAAAGACACCAAAAATAAACACAATTAAATGAAAGGCCACTCGTAGTATTTAATTAAATCATCTATGATATCTATGCATTTCTTCCCATTGCATCGCCTTAACTCTAATAAATATGGGTTAACCAAAAGTATATTTAATATGATTTCTTCAAAAGATTGGTATTCACTTTGTGGCGTCATTATTAGTAAATGAACAAAAAATTACTTTGTAATCACCACTTTATTAATATATTTATATTACAATATACAGAATACTATAAAATAATAATGTAAGAATAGACAAATTATAAACATAGATCACAATAACGTAAGAATAGACAAATTATAAACATAGAACACAATAATGTAAGAATAGACAAATTATAAACATAGAACACAATAATGTAAGAATAGTCAAATTATAAACATAGAACACAATAATGTAAGAATAGACAAATTATAAACATAGAACACAATAATGTAAGAATAGACAAATTATAAACATAGAACACAATAATGTAAGAATAGTCAAATTATAAACATAGAACACAATAATGTAAGAATAGACAAATTATAAACTTAGAACACAATAATGTAAGAATAGTCAAATTATAAACATAGAACACAATAATGTAAGAATAGTCAAATTATAAACATAAACAAAAATTGATTGAAGTGGGTAATAATTAATCAAAAATGTTATTGAAAAATTATTATAAAACATTGAATAACAAATTTATAATAGAAATTTTAAATTTTATTATGAAAATAAATTCAAGACATAGGATAGCTATTTAATTTTTAATTATATTAAATTGACTACCAACACTTTTTCTGATTTCTGTAATTTCAAATTTGACTAATTATAAACCGGATGTATTTGTATGTAAACATTTTAAACCTTTATTTATATAAACAAAATGATTGGTTTCCAATATATGTTTGGCTAATATATAAATAATAACTAATATGTGTTCGGAAAAAGTTTCACTTTATGGTTTAATATCTAATTAATTGAAACAAACACTTTGATTTAAACCAGTATTTATTAAAATTTTATTAAAAAATACCCGGTTTGTCTTGGCTCAAGCTTCATCGGGATAAAGTTTACATTTCAATGCAGTAAACTTTTGCAACTTAAAAGGTTCTGCAGTGCCCTACGATGTTTATTCAAGGGAGGGTCCACTCATTCCCCGCCTTACTTCGCCACCGACTAGCCAGTTTCTGGGGCAGGACACGGAAGTCAATCAACGCCATTGTCGTGGCTCCATCCGAGTGGCTCAGCTCTCCACTCAATGAACGAAGGATGCAGACGGTGAAGCTACCACCCTGAATAACAATCGCTTACTCTAATTCACTTAATATTATTATTAATTTTTATGTTTTTTTTTAAATTTTATTAAGTACCAACCACCACCTCGCAGAGCACCCCTGTACGTAGAGAGCATACAGGGGAACTATATCGCTACCCGGATGGGCAGCGTTTTGAGTCGGGTTATGAAGGGATTTGTTAATGCGGGCCTTGTAGAATAGGTGGAGAGGCAGATGCCGGTAGCTCGTTCCACACACGAGCCGATTTACACGAAAACGAGTCGACGAAACGACCCGTTCTCACGAAGCCACCATCAATTGTGAACGGATGTTCCGATCGTGTCCGTCGAGTTTCACGCACGTACACCGGCGCGGAGGGGATCAACGCTACTAGCTCCTTCGAGCAGGTTCCATTGAAATATCTATAAGACAGACTCAGCATACCTACATTGCGTCTGTGCATCAGAGATGGCAGTCGGTCTGTTAACAACGGATTGTGAATCAGACGAACGGCCCTCCTTTGCACCGAATCAAGCAGGTTTATCAGTATAAGTATTTTGGAGCTGCAGCCCAGAGCTGACATTTTGCATCATCCACCCAGTCCTGCTGGATTAAAAGTTAAATAAATTATATTAAATAATTGTATACGTGTAGATTATTATTCATTAGTTTCCTATGTGGGGTAATTATTTAATGTAAAACATTAAAATGAGAAGGTTTCTAAGAGTATTAATAGAGTGTTTCATAATTCGTATTCCCATTAACCCGTTGAACTTTAATTTAAAACGACTTCATTTGATATCTGTCTACATTTACGGTTACCTCATCAACTTAATGTTTATCTACCTTCAAAGTAATAAAGTCTACGGGTGACCTATCGGAAAGGCAACAAAGTTTTAATATTTGGTGCTGATAAAATTAGTATGCGCACTCCATCGACCATCCACTCAGTTAATATATCGATGAGGTACCTACTCGTGTTTTCCATTTTGAAAAATACAATATATCGGGTTCAATGTTTTTCATACTAATTTTAAAACGTTATAGCAACAGTTTCACACATTGGACTTCATTCAAACTACCCCCTAAACCTCCCCAGCAATAATAAGAACAGCTGTGCTATTTTCAGCGAAATCGGTCTAGTAATTTTGTCATACGAGTATATATGAAAATGTTCCTGTAAAGATAGCTCTTGGATTTTTCTTTTAAATAGTCATACATAGTTTGGAAACCATATGCGTATCACTACACTATAATGAGGAAACACCATTAGTCCTACAATGTTATAATATAATCCCACTTGTAATCGGTAATTTTTCTTTCCTTGTTTTCTTGTGCTACCGAGAGAATCACATTATACTTTGTTTCGTAATCCGAGAAACTTTGTGAAGTGTCTACGAGTATATTATTTTAAAAGCATATCTGCCTTTGATCGAAGCCACAAAGTATCTTCAATTAAATAATAATATCAACGGAATAAAAGCATATCTGCCTTTGATCGAAGCCACAAAGTATCTTAAATTAAATAATAATATCAACGGAATAAAAGCATATCTGCCTTTGATCGAAGCCACAAAGTATCATAAATTAAATAATTATATCAACGGAATAAAAGCATATCTGCCTTTGATCGAAGCCACAAAGTATCATAAATTAAATAATTATATCAACGGAATAAAAGCATATCTGCCTTTGATCGAAGCCACAAAGTATCATAAATTAAATAATTATATCAACGGAATAAAAGCATATCTGCCTTTGATCGAAGCCACAAAATATCTTAAATTAAATGATTATACCAACGGAATACCAGAAAAAATAAGTCTTGGGAATTGAGTAAGATTCTCCAAGAAAGTTTATTCAAATTCCGGGACCAGAATTGAAAACAAAAACAAATTTCTTTCTCTATTTTTTAAGGAACGTTTTACGATTTTTTTATCATTGTGAGACACTAACATAAATCATTTCAAAATAAAAATTATCGGGTGACAATGGGGGAAGGACACGTTGGATGCTGGTATAAAGAAGGCAGTTTAACTCACCTCGAGGCCAGAAGCAGGGCTGATCTCAGGTTCCACCAGAGTAGCTCTTAAAGTAACTCGTAAAACCTTATATTGGAGAAAGGTAACCAACTACTCGAATGAGAGATGTGTGCTTTCTAGTCAGGGTTTATTTACAGGACAATCATTTACAGGTAATCACATATCTTTCGGGGTTTTGATCCTAATCTAATTTGATTCTTGATAATCTCTCTCTGAGGAATCTCCAACCGGACATGTTATTCAAGGGTACAGTTATTAACAGCACATGAAAGAGGGTGAATCAAATCTGCTTACATGGGCAGTCGGCGACAGTAGTCCCGATTCCTTTAGTGTAAAGTGTGCAGACTAGGTACTCTGGATTTCACACGAACATTGGCAGACAGGACACAGTGAGTTATTGCACTGGTCACTGGCTTTAATATTTAAGTACAATGCAGAGGTGGCAAGGCGTTTATAATGTACTGATGCAATAGCGGGCGGCCACGTGCTCAAGGCACGCCGCACGCACCTGACGACACTGTGTCTGGATTGGTAATCTGGCGGGTGATCACTTAGCGAGCCCGCGCCGTAATGGCGGCCGGAAGCTATATCCCGTACCTTGTTTCATTGGTCAAAAACAATGATGGCGGGCGGAAACGTGTCGCTATTGGTCAAATAGCGACTAGCGGCTAGGTGTATCTTTATATAACTAGCGGCTAGAAGTATTATTCTTTCAACCACTATATTCTCCTAATTGTGTTACATAACAACCTTCCCGGCACTAATCAGAACAAACTGCGCTATCATTAATAAAACAAACATTAATTTCTTTATGTATTAAGAAATATAATTTTCTGATTTCACAGTCCGTCCAGTCATTTGCTACGCCTCGGGTTGCTACACCCATTCCGCCAATGCATGCAATACAATAAAATATGATAGTTTAATTGCTGAAATATCGAGCAATTACAAAGTAATTATAAATCTTAACTTCCCATTTCCCGGCGTGGATAAATATATTTGAAATAAATCGGCAAAAGCTTGCCCTACAAAGGCATGGTTTATGGTTTCCTTTATGGAACCTAATGAGGCTCGGACCACTGCAAGGATTGGATTGACCTCGTAATTAAGGTTCTACAAAGCCTTTATAATAAACATCCAGCTAAGAAGTATGCAGGATTGTGACTAACTACTATTTATTGGATCTAGCTAAGTCAATAAAATGCACGCTTATTTCTGAAGGCTTTGTGTTATTAGCAATGCTATTTTTATTTTAGTTCGTGAAGGATATTTCATATTGAGGATGCTGGAAAGCTTCTTGGTTCTGAGACCAGAATTTTTTTAAAATTGTTATTGTGTTTATTTTGTAGAACTCCATTTAACTATTTTATAATTTAAAATAAATCTGTTTATTTTAGTTTTGTTATTATTTTGACTAAGAAGTGGAGATGGAGATAATGGCCTTGAACGCCGAAACAGCTTTCACAATAATAAAAACTAAAAATACTTGCACAACTTAATAATAACATTATTAAATTTGATTTACATTAAATAAAAAAAAAAATTTAAACAAAAAACAAAATTAAATGGAATGCTACGAATTAACCACGAAAATAATTAATACGGAGTGGAGAGATGACATTATATTTGAATCATTTATTCTTTTAATAATTTCTAATTGTTCCAGTAAATTTAATCCTTCCTAAATAAACCCTTTCCTTCCATGTCTATTTTAACTAGATTCAATGAATATGCATTCTAATAATAGAGATCACCTTCCGTTTGACAACAACGACCAAAAAACTTTTACTTACAGAAAATTTAATAATTTATCTTAAAGTAATCAAAAGAGGAGTTTACCATCACTTTTAAATTCATTTTCATAACAGCGGTAGTAAAGAATGACAATTGACAATAGTATTCACGTCATTATAATTTAAAACAATATGAAAAACCTGCCATCATTAGATCATCATTAAATTATTTTATTAAATTTAACGGATTTTAAAGATAAGTGACTATCATTATAATTACCTATAAAGCGGCTGTAAGCGACAGAACTAATATTTCGGTTTTTTCAGGAAATTTTAAATGAACGTTTTAAAATGCATACAAATGTAAATAGGGTAACAATAATATAATAATAATTGCATGATGTGTATAGCGCCGTATTTGTGAAAAATAACCCCAAGGACGCTGGGGTTAATGTAATCATATAAATAAGTACTTTTCATGCGGCCTACCAGAGTTTGATAGTGGCTTTGGACGGCGAAACAGCTGTCACTGTAATAACAAAACTAAAATACTGGCAGAACTTAATATTAATATTTATAAAATGATGTTTGCTACAACATTAAAAGGTTTCTTCATACTCTACTTGTTGTTTATTTGTGCTAGAACTCATTCACACCTAAAATATCCCGGGTCGGGGACGTATCGCATCGACAAGGCGCCTCTAGGAGTCCCTGTCCTGTGATACGTTAACGGCTTCTCTGACATGTGTCTGGGCGGCCCACTGGACGTCTTCCCTATGGAATAGCACTCTGAAATTCTTTCAGAGATTTTCACAAATAAGATTCAAATAAATTTCCTTTTCCAGTTAGAAAAGATACCTTCGATATCGCCTTGGTGAGCAACCCCCCTTCGAAATTCCTAGAAGTCGTGAGTAATATTCAAAAACTTGGTAAACGAATTATATGAATAGTTGTCTCCCACCGGTTTCATCAAACCAGAAGGTAATTGCTTTCAACGATTAGATATACAAACTATGCAAGTGATCATTCAGACCACTAATATGATTTCCTTCCTAAGTAAGAATTGGATAAAAGACTTTACCTGGCAATATTTTATTGTTTTCGTGTCGTTATATCAGTGTCCGTCATCTGCCCCAACGAAGACTCTACAATGAGAATGAAACATGATGAGAATTCACGACAATCTCAGAGCTGAGAACTCCGTTACTAAATGTAATGATGAATGCATTCTCCTCCTCCGCGCTTGTTTTTATATCCAATCCAATCAGCCGCCACCGCTCCGTGACTTTACCGTTGTATTTGTCTTATTTGTTGTGAGCTTTTGTTCTAAGTTCGTAGGTACACAAGGCGTACTTTACAGTACGGTGTTACCTCACAAGGCTGTAGTAAACAGTTCCCAAGCTATGATGTGGATGTCGAGAGGATAGTAATATATTCTCTTTTGTAAAATTGTTCTGTGGGCGAACTGCCTACACGAGAACACATCCGAGTTTCAATTGACGACTTTGCTGGTTTAAAAGAGAATCATTATTTATATAATATACTCGTACGGGCGCGCGCTCTATTCGGAATATAATAATAAACAGTATTCCCACACATTTTCTTAGTAAGCCGTGAAAATATTAACTTACTCTTTTTCTGAAGCCCAAAGTCCAATCAAGAAAATTTTATAAAAATGCGTTATTTTCCTACCATATTTTTTTTAAAAACAAAACAAATATTCCCGGATTACGTATAATAATAATAATAATAATAATAATAATAATATTTATTTATTTGTAATACACATTATTTAACAACATTCGAGAAAGCTTTGACTGCCCAACTAGGAACTAATCCCGTTTTAGGACAGTCAAATTGACAATTTTAGTTCATATTAACCTCCATTATACAAAAATAAAAGGGAAAAAATCTAGTATTATAATATAATATATCTAGAAAAAGTATAATAATTAAGTATAAAGAGATTATATATATATATATATATGTGTGTTTGATAGGAACTGGTTGGTGCTATGAGCAAAAAAAAGCCTTTAAAATTGAGTACTAAAAAAAGATAATATTATTGGGTAATATTGATAAGATTGAGTTACGTACCACTCAGCTTTATGAGCCGACGACGAAACTCTACGATCTACGTGGCTCTCTGCCAATCACTAGTAGAATATGGTATTATCGGATGGGGCAGTGCTAATGATAATATTCTTAATTTACTAAAAATTTACACAAAAATCTATCATGAAAAAAGTCCCTGTAAGAACTAGCACTGATGAAACCTTCAATAAACTTAACTTTGACGGCCTCCATGGTCGAGGGGTAAGGCTCTCTACTACGAATCCGAAGGTCGCGGGTTCAAATCCCGGCATGCGCAAACAAATTTTATTTAACTAATTTTAAAATAACATATAGTATATTTGCGCACGTTCTAGAGTGGAAGATACTCGCCCTGGTGAAAGACCACTATTCGGAATTGAAACGTTGCTAGAAATGGCTTCTAGCCGTGTTTACATAGTTTTTTGTGTACGATGTACCATATGTTCAAAAGAAAAGGTGAATTTTGAATTTTCACGGGCTGTGTACATCGATTATCGATTTTTTTTTTGTTATGTTGGTACACATATGTTTATCATATGTTAGCATTATCAGCCATTTTGGATTAGTGGTTTGTTTTTGACAACTGGAAAGGTTAGTCACGTTTTTGTGTGTTCTTCGATTTTTTACTTTGAAAAAAAAAATGGATCAAAGAATATGTATTAAATTTTGCGTTAAAAATGGAATAAAGTGCTCCAACGCACTTAAAATGTTGACTGTGACATTCGGCAAGTCTGCTTTGTCTCAAAAAAAAGTGATTATAAGTGGTACAAGCGCTTTACAGAAGGCCGAGAAGATGTTAATGACGATGAGCGTCCTGGAGTTGCAACCACGTCAACAAACGAAGAAAACATCGAAACAGTGAAGCAAATGGTTTTGGAAAATCGTCGAATCACTATTAGGGAAGTTGCAGAGGATGTTGGCATATCAATCGGCTCATATACTCGTATACCACAATCCCATCGTTCTGACTATCAGGTTTTGTTGAATTGAAGGAAGTGTAGTTATTTATGGATTTAGGTGTGTAAACATTTGACAACCAGCATTCTGTAAGAATGATTATATCAAAATCTATATTTAGGTGTTTAAGCTGTATCTGGAGTTCATTAAAGTTTTTATTAATTCGGTGCATAATAGTGATGTTTTTAGGATCGGTTAACAGATATTTACATATTTTAGCATTTGATGTTGTAAAAAAATTGACTTGATCATCTAGTTCTTCGTATGTATTTTATTTCCATATTATGAGTAATATATAACCAATAAAAAAAGAATTATTGATTATTGAGAGCTCCACTGTCCGTGGCAATCTCTGGGGATTTCACCTTTGGTTGAAAGTGAAGTAGGTGGATTATTGTTGCAGCGAGATAGTACAATATGAGTATTCACCAATATGAGGGGAGTCAACCCAGTAACGTAAACTTCAACCAAGTTTTTTTTTTTTTTTTTTTACATGAATACCGCACAAGAGTCCCAACTGCTCCCAGCAAATCTGGAGCCAGTGAGAGACTATGGCATTCCCAGTGGGGAATGTTGTGAGGCTGGAAGTATTGGGAGGGAAGGAGAAAGGAGAAGGGAAGAGGGAGGGGGGGAAATACCTGGCTATTTAGATATGGTAACCAAACACGGCTAAAAGCCATTTCAAGCAACGTTTTCATTCTGAATGGTGGTCTTTTCACCAGGGCGATACGGAGAGTATCTTCCACTCTGGAACGTGTGCAAATATACTATATATTATTTTTTAATTAATTAATTGTGAAACAACACAAATTAATTAAATAAAATTTACTTGCGCACGCCGGGTTTTGAACCCGCGACCTTCGGATTCGTAGTCGAGAGCCTTACCCCTCGACCATGGAGGCCGTCAAACTTAACATGAGTATTAAGTAAACTTAACATGAGTATTAATCTATGTTAGGTTATAACACTGCGTCTATAATGGTATTTCCCGTGTCCATATTCAAATTTCTTAATACTTCTTTTGAAGTCAGTTAAT
Source organism: Halesus radiatus (assembly GCA_022606495.2). Classification (NCBI taxonomy): domain Eukaryota; kingdom Metazoa; phylum Arthropoda; class Insecta; order Trichoptera; family Limnephilidae; genus Halesus; species Halesus radiatus. The sequence goes on from JAHDVE020004863.1 coordinate 96,983, forward strand.
TTTTTAATGGTTTTTATTATTAGAGGGAGGATGTTACACAATTTTATAGAGAAATATTGCAAATTTCTTCGTCCAAAATTCGTTTTGGTGGAATGTATGTCGTGATGAGGATCTTGTGAATCGACCCGAGTTTGTTCTCGTATGTGCAATGTTATCCTGGGTTTTGGTGGAATGTATGTCGTGATGAGGATCTTGTGAATCGACCCGAGTTTGTTCTCGTATGTGCAATGTTATCCTGGGTTTTGGTGGAATGTATGTCGTGATGAGGATCTTGTGAATCGACCCGAATTTGTTCTCGTATGTGCAATGTTATCCTGGGTTTTGGTGGAATGTATGTCGTGATGAGGATCTTGTGAATCGACCCGAGTTTGTTCTCGTATGTGCAATGTTATCCTGGGCTTTGAATACATGAAATAAAATGTCTTTTTAATATAATTATTTCAGAGTCATTACATTCGGGGAACTAAAAAACCTTGTCTATAGGAGTTCTGATGAGGAGTCTTAAGAGGAACGGCTGCGCTGCCTGTTTCATACACAACTTAATTTTGGATTTGAGACCAAAATACCCATCCAAACTGAATGATATATTTTTTTAAATTAAAGGTTTAGTAAATATCTAGTATGTGTGAGAAGTGTTTTATTTATTTTTGTTTTAAATTATGCAGTACGTATAAGGCCATGAAAAAAAATATTTTCATAATTTTAGCGGCAAACTAGAAAATTATTTGCTGGTTTGTTGTAATTTTTTTAAATTTTCATATTTGCTATGGATTATTATAGATATTATGTAAATAAAAATATAAAACTAAAATATATTTTTTTTTTTTTTCGGTTCGATATTTTAAATTATGTTCGGAAAATTTGTATTCCAACCTAAATTGGTCGTATTTAATTTAATTTGAAGTCCACCATAATGCTTGTTTTTATTTTTATTTGTTATTTGTTATTTTTATTTTTTTTAAATTTATTATTTATTTTATATTTCATTATATTTTCAAAGCAGAAGGGGTAAAACATTTTTTACATCACTGTTAGCCCCAAATAATTGTTAAAGGTGTTTCTAAAATGGCGAAACATCAATTCCTTTAGTGGCCTATATTTCATAATGTAAAACAAAAATAAATAAATTACTTTTAATCCGTACCAGATATTTAGTATAATTTATGATGAGAAAAAAATATCAGCTTTAGGTGTGTATTTTGGCCTCAAATCCAAAATTAAGTTTTGTATGAAACTGGCCGCGCAGCGGTTCCTCTTAAGTATAATTTTCATAAGTGCATTTTGTGCTATGACTGGTTTGATGATTGAATCGCATGAACTTCCCTTGGACTTGGACATTATTTTATGACAGAGTTCCTAAACAATGAGTTTTCTGACTTTAGCATAAATGCAAAAATTGATTTTCTATTGAAAATTTAGGTGGAGGGATTTTTATGGTGATGTGAAATGAAACTTAAAAATGTACTGCGACTTGGGGCAGGAATTATTATTATTTATTTAATTACCTACTCCTACGGACGATTACTTTATGTATTTTGTATTTGGTAATTTCATCCTCGCTATATTGAGCGAGAGAGTTAATGGTTGGATTTTCATGTCCGGCTAGGCCGGCGTAGAATTTTTCCGAGTGTGATACAATTAGCTTCTTTATCAGAGGAATTTAATTTGTGTATTTGTGTAGAGTTGTAACCGTTGTCCACTTCGGTGCATTCAACGCTAGTCGAATGACTTTGTTTCGCAGGGTTTGTAGTTTAAGCTGCATGACTCCAAATGGGTGCAGCATATGTAAAGCCCGGCCTTATGGTCGTCTTGTAGATGAGTCTCACATTGCATTAAACACGAAACAGCTTTCACAATAATAAAAACACTATTAAATTTGATGTACATAAAATTTAAAAAAATAAATTAAATTGAGTTCTACGAATTAAACACAAAAACAATTAATAATTACTCCAGTCTGTGTTTTTTTTTATGGACATGGACCAAATCGGGTCTGCAGCTGTAGCAAAGAACATTATTAAATGGGAAAATGTTGTGAGGCTGAAAGAGTGGATAGGAAGGAGATGGGGATGATGAGGGTTGGGAAGTACCTGGTTATTGAGATCTGTGGCGATAGTTCAGCCGGATAATTCTGTGAATATTCAGTATCACTCTGGTATTATACTAACCACAGAGCCAAAAATACATAGAGGTGCCCTAGCATGCAAAAAGAAGAATCCAAAATATGGGGGCGAGCCAGGCGTGCCGCCAATTTAAGTAAAATAGAAAATGAATAAAAAGGTTCGGCTTGCTTACAATATTCGAATATTTGTGCCGGGGTCGAAATGTGTGTCACGTGACCTTTGCCTCCAGACGTCGAAATGGTACTTATGGCAAGTCTATTAATTCTGACGTCAGTGGTCCCAACCATCGAAGCGTAATTTCATATTATTCAGTACTTTATATCCTTTTTAATTCATGCAATTCGTAACACGTATTTTACTGCAGATACGTTCACGGATTTAATCTAATTTGATGTTTGATCCTTCCTCTGCTAATTCAATACTAGAACTCTATTAGGCTTGCGGCTCTCTTCCGTTTGAAGGCAAACAAATTTGTGTTTTCAAGCTGTGGTGGAATTATTTTACAAGTCACTGCACATTTGGGCTTGTCAATATAATTGTTTTGATGGATCCAATATCAATATGGGCTTTTCGAAGATTAATTCGACCATTCATTAAAAGATACGCGCTAGCGAGGTGTGCCATCCTTTGTTTATTCAATTTGTACAAATATTTATAAAATTTCAGATTTTTAATCTAATTCATTTTAATCACGTCCCGCTTGACAGCAATGAGCCTAAACCCTTACATATAGAAAGGGTCTTGGATTAAATTTACTTGAACAATTAAAAATTAATAAACGAACGAATGATCGTAATCTAACATTAATTAATATAGTAAGGAAAATTATATATTCACCATTTCTCAGTGTGTTCACGTTATCAAAACAATATATCACATTTAATTAAATCAATTAAGAAAACATTTTCATTTAAATACGGGGAAGCCACATTATAAATGTAAAAACCTCACAGAATCGACAATTTTAATTTTTTTCTAACTAAATCGTTTACCGATAGTAAATCGCTATTTTTAAAAACCCGTCCAAATTAGAATTAGTGGGAGTAAATAAAATCATATAAATAAGTCGTCGCAATGTGGATTAACCGCAGTTTGAAACAGCTGTCACAATGATAAAAACTAAAAATACTCGTAGAACTTATTTGTATAAATACGCATCTGGGCTTTTACGTGGATTTTAGAAAATAATATAAAAAGGTATTGAAAATTACAAGTACGTAGAGATTCTAAACCATAAATTAATGAAAAATTGTTTAACATTGACATTATTAACAGTATTGTGACACAAATAATTAACACTACATTACCCATGCTACAATACTACATATTGTAGGATTCATCAAAGCGCTGGTATAGATGACGCTTTACTGTATAAATGGAGTCAGCAAATACATCAACAACATCTGGAAACCTGTTGCCCAGATCATGTATCCTATTAGTTAATGAATGAGACTGATAGTTGGTTATGTAAGTGTTGCAGAAAAATGTTACAATTTGTCTTGTGTTCCTCGTCGGTACATTTAATTTAATAGTGGTGAGGGTGGCGGGGCTGTCTATTAGGTTGTTAATGATTTTATATAATATATCTAGGTCTGACATAACTCTTCTGTCAGACAGCGTAATCAGATGCAATCGATTCATCAAACAAAGAGAACATATATATTATCCATTCCTATATCCATCCTTGTTTTTAACAGCAATGCTCGATTTCAATACCTTAGAAGCCCTCCGAAAAATATGTTAAGGTAAACATTTATTTAAGTTAATCTCTGGAACCATATGTAATCCACCCATGTTGAAAGAGGTAAACTTTATTATTACTGATGCTCTGTCCTGTTCTACCCTATCGTGCTGTCTCTTTTCCTCACTTTCTCTGTCTCCATTATGATATCTCTGTATTTTAATTTTAGTTTATATGTGTACATTCCTGAAGAAGGTTGAGTCCAACCGAAACCGGTCGAATGCATAAATATGTATAAAAATAAAGTGGCTTAAAACTAAAACATTTTTTATTTTAATTATAATGTCAAGCCACAAAGTGATTGCTTCCTTCGATAAATTTATTATTACGTTCCTAATAAGTATACTCGTGGGAGATCCCATGCACTATTTTATGCCCCGAAAGCGAGAACACGCCAATCAGCAGAGCGACCAATTGCTCAACGATTCTGCATTGACCGTTGAAATTTTTAATATTACTTACAGACAATTTTTGCCACTATCTCTTAACCCATGTTAAAAAATAGTTATAAAATTGCCACTAAGACTTTTCATACTTTACCTATCAACCTTTTACTTCTTGCATGTTTGATGCATATTACCATATTCAATATTTATTAAAATCATTAATAGACAAATGTTTACTTACTTGTACTATCTGTTATTTCTAATACTTGTCTATGTATATTTTTACAATCTCTCAAAACAGATCGATTTTTTGATTCACCATATTTAGGAAGTACGCAGCTCTCTCCAGAGCTAAATTCACAAATAAGTTTGTGCTGTTTGAACAGTTGACTGAAATATCGTAGTCTGTTAAATATTACCAACTACTAACTTATCAATGTGTTGAATGCCATTAATCAAGAGATTCTTGCTTGTGTTGTGTTGTGGTGTAACTGTATCATAGAATTCCTGCTGGCGGGTTTCTACAGTTGAGGTATGAAAATCGATTCATTTTCAAGAGTTTGAATCAAGAGTTTGATACAAGAGTTTGATTCAAGAGTTTTCCATAAAAATCGTTAAAAGTTACCATTCTTCCATTTAGATTATCTATTAATGATAATCTAAATGGAGATGCATGTTTAGGCGGAACCCCGGAATATTTATCAATTTACTACATTATTAACTTCACATCCCAGAATTGCTCTAAAAATTGAATTTAGAAGTTCGCCAATTTTTGTTTAAATTCAGCTGTTATATTGTTTTTTTTTTCAAAGTTGCGTAGTTTTTGATAAAAATGAAATTACTCGGTGAAAAAAATCATATTATTAAAAGAATTGAAATTAAAACACTTTTTTTATTTTGTTCCACTTATTTATTTTCACCAGGACCGGTTTCATCCTACTACGGACATTTTCAGACTGGTAGTTTAAATTCTTATGCTACGGTATTTATACAAACTTAGGCAGGGGTACACAACATTGTCTCTATATAATGAATGTTTCCATTTTGTTAATTTACGGTACATATAGGTAATTATAATCTTTAATATTAAAATTGTGAATGATGTTACATAGTAAATAGATATTTTTAATTCACATGAATGTATATGAATTTATATAATTGAAAAGGTTTGTGATTACTGATATTTTATTTTGCTAATATTATTTGGTATATTTGCTGGTTTTTTCAGTAACTGGGAAGCCATACCTAGTACAGTTTATACCACAGTTTCTGTATCTATCTTTGGCTGTAACGAACCGCGACCCACATTGATTATTGAATAAATCAATTAATATTTATATAATCGACATTGGGAGCATTCGAGACCACACAGAGGACGAATGGGGATTGTTGTGGCGAAACGCGCCCTTTATCGAGATCAATCGATCATTTCGATTATTCGGTGACGGTTCGTAATTGATACTTCAACGGTAATGACTTTATCATTGAAATGTGACACTTTGGCGTTTCTAAATTGGGACGTACTTGACGTCAATCAACTCGACATCTTGAAGTATTTGGCAATAAGAAAAACATCACTTTTATTGTGCGTATCTAAGATTTAACATTGTCCTGACATGACAAATACGCGGCCCATGAACGTTGATAAATACTTATTCAACATTTGAAATTAAATAAATATTTTCTTGTTTTCATTTACTCCCTTTTTTGATTTATGTAATTCACATTAAAATGACGATAGAACGTTAGAAGCATAAATTCTAAAGTATTACATTTATAAACAAGCATATACCATCAAGACCAACCCGACAAACCGATTTTGTTTATTTGCCCGCATGCAGGACCAATGTCAGAATAAATTCTCCAATTCCCCGTATTTGTGCGCGATATAACGCACAATTTCACAATGTCGACATTCTTCACAATACCCTTTCAAAATATCGAACCGAAGTAATACAAATTGATGCACGAGTATAAAATCTATCGAAAGCATCTCCTGTCCCGATCCTATCTTCCTCTTTCTCTTCTCCCTTCCCTACTTTATTTTGTTTTTTATAATAAAATATCTGTACTTAACCACCGTTAGCACAAGAAACTTTGTTGGCTTACCTTTTGTTAAACTTCCTCTGTAATATAAATTTGTATTAAAAGCTGTTTGTTTCTTACAAATAAAATAAATAATTTAAAAGCAGGGTAAATTGACGCCGCGATCGTTGAAAAGGTTTCAAATGACAACACAAAGATGGGTCATACGAAAATCAAAGTAAGTTAAAAAAACACAATCGTCCAAATGCATATATTTTACGGTTAATCAAACGGTGTACAGAAATTAGTGGTACTTCCCGAAAGGAGGAGATTCGACAATATTCTAAGATTATTTTAACTTTTTTGTTATTTTTAACGCTTCGTAGGGAAGATAATTACTTGGAAATGCGAGTTTTTATATATTTTTATATTTTTATATATTTATCAGATTTTAGATCTTTTAAAACAAAGCAAAACTGTACATTTAAAAAAATACATTTAAAAATTAATTATGGTATTTGCGTTGTTTCTTTAAAACAAATTGTCAAACGCGAATATGTGAAAATATTTTATTGTGAAAAACGCATTTTAAAGACGATATGAATAGCATGCTTGGTGTTCCATAGTAATGACATTTTAAAGACTATGTGAATAGCATGCTTGGTGTTCCATAGTAATGAAATTTTATAGACGATGTGAATAGCATCAATAGCAGGTTGGTGTTCCATAGTAATGACATTTTATAGTTTCCAAATAATAAATATCTACAATTAAATGCCAAGCTATATCGAAAGCATAATTTTGGTTCGCGGATCATCGAACGGTCCCTTCCCCCCAATTGTTTAGCTATTTTGTAATAATGTATTCTAAAAAAGTGTCCTCTTTGTCTGAAAACGTTTATTTTATAATATCTAGTGCTTATTTTTTTACAGGTATGTCCAGAGACTCCAAAATTGCTAAACTGCCATTGAAGGAATAAAGGTACATTCAGCCACAAACATGGTAAGATATAACATTCTTATGCACGTATTTAAAACATCCAAAGTCAATCCAAGGCGGTGGCACGGTACGAAATGCACCGCCGACCGCGAGGGTCTTGCTAAGTGACTTGCATACAGTTGTCTGCTCTTATCGCCTTACGAGTCTCACCATCTGAATTTATCGAGTGTGAGGTCGTCTCTAAAACTCGACGAGAAAAAATATTAATAAATATTTTTTAAACATTTATTGTGGGTGCTAAGTAATCAAAAATGTGTATTTTTAACACTTCAATTGAAATGGCTTTAGCTATATTTAGTAACCATATTTAAATAGAATCTCCAGCCCTAATTCCCGCAGCCTTCCAAACAGTCTCCAAATTGTGGATTTTGTAATACAATTGACACCAGGGCCTGATTCCGGTTCTTTTATTCATTGCCCTTATCGAAAGAATTTTTGCTTAACTGCCTTTGACAGCTGTCATTCTGCGAATAACATTCTTTAAAAATATCGATGTTGACGTAGTATTAATAAAAGAAAACTAACGTGTTGTTTTTAAAGATATTGTCAGTGAGTCATTTGTCGCGTAATAATGGTATTAAATTCACCGAATTAACTAAATTGCGATAATAATAATTAGGATCCGGCAACGCGGTGGCTCTACCAGTGCTGTACTCAAGAGAGAGAAAAAATACAAAAAACGCATACCTACATACGAAAAACTTATTTATAGACCGCTTTCCAGTTTTAGTATGCCGGGAGTCAAGTATGTTGTCAACAATAAAACTCTATTGTCTTAATAAAAATAATTACACATCATCCACTTTTTTTATATTTATCCCGCACAGTTGAAGTGACTAGATTTAGTGAATGAGCCAAACAGGTAAAGTGTATCATATTGGGAAACACTTTTTTAAGTTCGCGTCCGGCTTTTAGCATGTAAGGGGCAGAGTCGTTAAAAGTCGTTAAATATTGTTAAAATTAAAAGTTTGTCGAAGTTATTAACTGCAGATTCCTGCCACAAAAAAATTAAACTGTTTTTTACAAAATCCTTTATGGTTTCGGCATTGGTAAAACCTTGCTAGCAATCAAATATGACCGAGTTCCAATGTCTCCTAGTGGTTTTACGACCAGATTAGCTATATTGCGTCCAAACTTATCGGTCGTTTCAACAACTGTCGCCCATATATATGAATGTCCTAATTTTTTCTGATATCGTTAATTTCACTACAAAACACTTTATGTAAATACCCTTTTCGGAGAGTATTAGTATTAGTATTAGTATTAGTATTAGTATTAGTACTCGGGAGATCTATAGTCGAACATTTACAACACAAATATTTCGAAAAAAAAAGACGGAAATTAAAATGGTCTAGTTTTATCCATGGGATATTACAACATATTAAAAACATAGCTAAATCAAAATAGAAATCTGTTTTAGACGTATCATTTGTCTTCATTATCAAATGATTTCTGCTTTGCTAATTCGTAACTAACTTCTAGAAAATAAAATATTTCCTATCGGCTTGTAATTTACAAAGATTTGTTTTAAAGTAAGACATACCGATACTATTGTCTCTTTTCTTTCCCATATTTCGTTCATTGAATAGAAAAAGGCGAAATTATTATTATCGATTGCCTATGTGATATGATC